>CAJQZJ010032097.1:1179994-1200300 GCA_907164525.1 Lophiomys imhausi
TCTCTCTCTCTCTCTCTCTCTCTCTCTCTCTCTCTCTCTCTCTCTCTTTCTCTGAATGAAGTTGAGTCGACCCCTGCACTTTGATGCGGTGGTTGTTGTTTTTAGCCCTGGGATTTTAAGAAACCATGTGGGTCATTTTCAACTGTGACTCTGGGTTAGTGTTACCTTCCTCTCTTCTTTGATTCAGTCACTATTCAACAGGTTGGGGAGAGACTAACATAAATCAGTGAGAGTCACACTCTTAGGTGACTGGCCTGACAAGACAGAATTGCAGAGAGATCATTCGGCCAATAAAACCAGCTGGGGCTTTTGTGTTTGAAGGGCTTGAAAATATTTGTGAACCATGCCAACACATTTCAGACTATTTGTGTTGAAACGAGGGCGGGCTGGGAGTGAACTTGGTCTGGGTAAATTTATTTTCTTTGAAAAACTTTTTTTTCAGCCTTGGAGGTTAAACCCAGGACCTCTTGCAAGCCAGGCAGGCATTCTACTAGGGAGCTGCATCCCTGCTCCCTCATTTATTTTTGCTTTTATTTTAGGTTTTGAGACACTATCTCACATAGCCCAGTCTGGTTTTAAACTCAATGTGTAGCTAAAGTCGGCCTTGAAGTCCTGATCCTCTTGCCTCTACCTCCTAAAGGCTGGGATGACAAGCAGCGTCATTTTATTTTACACCTTTTAAAAACCTTACTTGAAGCTGTTGGTGTGTGGGTTAGGATATTCTTCTATGAAATGGTTCTTACCTCTGTGCTGTTTTTCAGTGCACAATTATATGACTTACAATGATCAGGAGTAAATCACGATGCCAGCATTAGTGATTTGGGTGGTATCTCAGACTGTGAGGGTCAGCAGTCTTTTTTTGTTTTGTTTTGGTTTGGTTTTGGTTTGGTATTCACATTCCCACTCAAATCCAACAAGATTAGGACTTCTCTAATGCACAAAACCCAGAATGACTTCAAGGCAGTACCCAAAAAAATTTAAATGAGATGGTATGACCATGCCTAGTCCAGGGATCAACTGCCTTTGTATACTTAATACTCAGGTTCTGTGATTTCGCTGGTGTCATTAAGACGCTCATCAGACAGGCACGTACTTCGTGCCCAGACATGCAGCATTCGCCAGACATTTGTGTTCTCCCCTAACTCAGAACAGAGATGGATAGCTGACCCTACTTCAAGCTCTGAGTAATAAACAGTAATGGCAGATTCTCATGTTATGCCCCTGAACAATGGCTGAAATGGCACTTTCCCCAGATGTTCAATGACACAAGAGAAGGGTCCAGCCAACACTGTGAGAAGTTTGACCTCACACTTAGACACTGTCCTTACATCTTGCTTTTTATTACGAATTCACTCTAGGAAGGAAGAAGGAAAGTGCTTAAGTAGCCAACACTTCCAAGACATGAAAATTGTTGCCTTCTTTTCTTTCGGGTGCCACTACAAACTTCCTCCCAGAACTGCTTTCTTGGCAATAGAGGCAGAGAGATTCTACAACACTCAGTAAGGCATGAAAAAAAGCTACGGCAGTGGAGGTAATAGTCCACTTGCTGCGGTAAATTTACAAACCTGAAAAGGAATGTTTTAATAATATGATTTTAAGATTCTAAAAAGAGCAACAGTTTTAAATTTTTCAAAGAACTCTTTTCCAAGAAGGAGAAGACCAAATACTATTTCCAGGAACTTAGCAATCAAATAATTCCAGCATTGTATTATGCTCCTAGATCAGTGTCTAGCTCTGCTACCCTCAGAAATGCTTCCTCCTACCATAGATGGAAACAATTACTGAGAGCCATACTGGACATACTGCAGAGGGGGAGAGAACTTGGAACACTCACTTTTAAATGGAGTTTCTCCATCAAATCCTTCCCCTCAGAGCTCAGGGAACTAGGTGAAAGAAGAAGCAGAAAGATTCTAAGAGCCAGAGGGGATGGAGGACACCAGAGGAATAGGGCCTTGTTAATAGAGCAGGGTTGATGCACATAAGAGCTTACAGGAGCTGTAGCAGCATCTACAGGGCCTGCACAGCTCTAAGACAGATTGTATGTCAGTGCTGAGAGGTTAAGTAGACATGGTCTCCCATCTCTAACCCAGAATTCCAATTGATAACTTTTCACAAAGGGAAAATTAGTTTGCTCAGGTAATTCTTTTATGGTTATCCCATTAGACTTAATAGAAAGGCAGTAAAGAAAATAGAAATAAAATGCTGGTGGCAGATTAGACTCATCGGTACTCAAAAATGAGCTAAAATGATTTACACTCACATAATTTTTTGTGTATATTTATGTCTTGTAATTATGGACAGAATTAATAGTCCTTTCTCAATTGACTTCAGTTTCCTAATGTTTAATTCATTTTGTGAATGAAATAGAAATGAAATACTCTTTAACATTAAAAGTATTCACTGATGTGTTTCATTTACGACTTTGTGTAATGAAAATAGTACTTCTTAGCATAATGCTTGCAGTATGGAAATATGGAGGGGGTGTCTCAGATGAAAGACTAGTAGGTAAGGTGTTGGGCTCATAATCAAAAAACACTCTTAGTAACTTGATTCTATCTTTGGATTAGTGTATTAATATATCAACATCCTGGATTCTAGACATTCCAGAGTCCATTAAATAATCTTAATCAAGGATTGAAATTAATTTCAGTAAGTTTCTTATTGATAGGAAATTGGTCTGTGTAGTAGAAGGTAGGCCTATTTAGTGAATTGGTAGTCAGTTCAGACTAGCATCTGGTAGCACATAAGGAGGAACTTCACATTCTTTTAACCTGCTGAAATGGACAAAGCCCAGTTGTGGGCCGGTGGTATGCCCTGTTGAAGGGGCGTGACTAAGAAACCGCACAAGCTGCACAGATGAAGTCAGTTGCCATGAGAAGCAACGGGACTGCTGGACATCCAGAGAAATCTCATGGATCCTAGAGACTGCCAAGGATCACGAGATAATGCGACATATAAGCCAGAAAGTTCCATGAGGCGCTCTCTTCCTCCTGCCCTCATCAAATGAGAAGTCATCCTGGAGAAGTGCATAGCAAGGTACACCATTGACAGAATTTAGGCCGTGATAGCCCAAGGCAAAGGCCTGGCATAAAATTTACTGAGAGAGAGAGAGAGAGAGAGAGAGAGAGAGAGAGAGAGAGATCCTTGAAGGTCTCTGTCTTGGGGCCCCAGAGTGCAAAAAGAATGTGAGCCAGGTAAGTGAAGTTCAGAAGCTGCTTAGAGAGGTTTTCAGCTGAGAGGCTTGCCTTAGCCCAGGGGATTGTGGAGGTGAGTCTCAGCTGATGGAAAAAGCCGGCCTCAGTTTGGTGGTTGAAACAGACTGACTTTATAAACCAGCCACAATTTGGTGGTTGAAATAAATTGGCCTTGCGAACTGGCAAAGTCAGACACAACACCCAACGGACTTTAAGTTTAAAAGACACTACCTGATGGGACTGTCGTAAATCAAGTCACCCTGCATGTACCTATGTTAAGAATATTGATATCCTTTAAATAAAGTTAAATAGTGCTAGTTAACTGTTTTTAGATAGGAATTAGAGTGTTCTTAGATAGATTATAGATTTTAGATTATAGGTTTTAGGTTATAGGATTTAGGTATTTTATAGATGTTTCTTAAGTATTAATAAATATAAGTGTTTATAGATGAAAAAATTTTGTTACAGGTCTGTTCTCTCATTTTGAAAATAAAAATATTTTATTCAAATATTATTGAAAAAATAAAACTATTCAATCTTCTATCAGAGAGGAAGCTATTCATGGCATTGCATGTGTACCCACTGAGGTTGTGAGGTTGGCAACTAGAGAAACCTACTTTCTGGCTATTATCTCCTCTGGGCTACCTATTAGTAAAGGAGAATTCTGGAAAAAGGAGGTTCATAGTGTAGAGGGGAGATTAGGATGGAATTTTGGAAAGTCCAGACACAGATAAAAAGGGAAGGCCAGAGTCTAGCAGGCTGCAACTTAATTGGAAACAGAACTTGGAAGAACTTTGTAATGTTCTGGAATTTATTATTTTCCTCATGTTCATAGTGTTTGTTTTCTTAAGCTGGAAGGATTTGTTTGCTTGTGTTCAAAGTCAGTGTTGAAATGGAGGGTACTGAGATTCTGGAATAGAGTTCATAGCCAACTGTGGGAAATCAGGGGCCATGTAATAGCAAGTCTAGGATTAGTGTGGAGGAGAGAAGAACAGAAAAAGACTAAGCAAATAGGCTGACTCAGCCTAAGGGGTTTTCAATGGGACAGCCTGGGTGTCTTTGAAGAGAAGGCCCTGAACAGTGAAGAAAGACACCACGATAGGGAAAATAGATGTCGTTGCAGTTTATATATAAATATCCTTAGGCTCATATATTTGAACACATCCCCATTGGTGGCTCTGTCTTTTAAGACTGTGGAACCCTAGGAGGTAAAACCTCATTGAAGGAAATGGGTTCCCGGGAGTAAACATTGACATTTTGTAGCTCAGCCTCCATCCTGTTCATTCCTGCTTCCTAAATGTGGGCAAAATATGACCAACCAGCTAGCCAGCCAGCCTCATGCTCTTGGCTCCGCACCTTCCCTGCAGCATTATTGTGTAGTCCTGCAAGGATGAACTGTATTCCTCTGGCAATGAAAGTCAGCAATTAACTGTTGATTTTTATGATAAAATATCGTTTATGAGGCTATTTCTCCAAGTTGCCTCTGTCAGGGTAACAATGAAAAAGAAGAGATGGGTGTACAGGAACATAACAGCAACAAAGGAGTCACATAACTAATTGTGTTGTCCATCAAAAGCTGTCAGTTGAACCTAGAGAGATGGCTCAGTGAGTAAGGGCTGCTCTTCCAGAGAACCTCAGTTTCATTCCCAACATCTACATGGAACATCCCAACTATCTGTAGCTCCAGGCCCAGGGGATCAAATGCCCTCTTCTAGCCTCTGCAGGCACCAGGCACAGATGTGGTGAACAGATAAATATTCAGTCTGAGCACCTATATACGTATTTTTCAAGCTACCAAGAATTGTTAATGAGGCTGTGTGCCAGAAAGGAAAGGAAAAATTTAGTCCTGGATCAACTGAGGAAGTGATAATCTGAACGAAGCAGTGGATTCAAGGCTTTACGGTCTCGGAGCACAACCTGGCTGCATACCTTCATTCTCCTTCCCCAAAGCCATTTTGCAGAAAATTAACACCCTATGTGGGTAGTTTGTGGAACTTAAACTTGGTCCTGATCCTGAGTATACTAAGTGTACTTCTTCCTTCTAAGTCCTTAATAAATTGAAAATATTTTGAATGAATTGTTTATGCTTACTTTAACAAGAAAGAACCTTGACCACAAATTAAGCATTTTTAAAAAGAAAATATCTAATTTTTCAGTCCCAATCTTGCCTCAGTTCATCTAATAAAGTCCAGAAACCATTTTAAACATCAAATGGCAAGGTCTGCAGATCAACTCTTGCCAGGAGCTACAGATTGGACTCAAGACTGGGTTTGATAGGCACAGGACCATTTGGACCACTCTGGGAGTGTTTTGGATGTCTCTGCAGAGAAGCCTAGCCACACTCAAAGTCACTCCACCTACTTTGCCCCTGATCCTTAACTATATAGTTTCTGAAAGTATGTCCTTAATGGCAGGGACAAATTACAGTTCTGTTGGCCAAGTGAATTAACTGAATAACAACAGCTCAAGTTCACATTGTTCCAGGAGAAAATAGGGTTGAAGCCAGATGCAGGCAATTTTCAACTTAATTGAAGGAAGTGTATTCTAACACTAGAGCTCTGTGGAAGTAAACAGACCCCAGTGCCATTGTCTGTTCCAAAGTTGCATGGTTAAGCTAGTTTTTTACTTACAAGTATATGAAGATGCAATAAAATAGTGAGAAGATGTCCAGCTAAGGTACACAACCTCTTCTGCTGCATGCTGTGAAATGTGTTTACATATCCCATAAAACATCAGAAACTCGAATCTGATATGCAGTTTGGGTTTATTAGATATTTCATGTGTTAATGGATGTAATTTTTATTGAGATTTAGTCATTATAACATCATCAACACTCTATTGACAGTCTCACAGGCTTAAGGATAGACACACGAAGCGCATGCTGGCGAGGGTGTGGAGAAAGGGGAACCCTACTCCATTGCTGGTGGGAGTGCAGACTCGTGCAACCACTATGGAGGTCTGTCTGGCGATATCTTAGAAATCTAGGAATAACCTTGCCTCAGGACCCAGCCATACCACTTCTGGGTATACACCCAAAGGACCTCTCACGGAGACATAGGGAAGTCTCCTCATCTATGTTCATAGCAGCCTTATTTGTAATAGCTAGAAATTGGAAACAACCCAGATGTCCCTCAACTGAAGAATGGATTAAAAAATTGTGGTACATCTATATAATGGAATATTACTCAGCTATCAGAAACAATGAAATCATGCAATTTGCAACCAAATGGATGGATCTAGAGAAGCTCATCCTGAGTGAGCTAACCCAGTCTCAAAAGGATGCACATGGCATCTATTCACTTCTAGTAGGATTTTAACTATATCGTACAGGATATCTGTACTACAACCAACACACCAAAAGGAAGATGGACATAAATTTTTTTTTATCTTTTTCTTTTTCCTTCTTTTTTTCTTTTTTGTTTTTCCTTTTCCCTTCTCTTTTTTCTCTCTTTTTTTGTTGATATTCTTTTTTTTTGTGGGTTTTTGTGTTTGTTGGTCTTTTTTTTAGTATTCCCCCAGTAGCAAGGAGACACCTTTCACTGGCAGTACTGCCTCGTAGGCCCCCGGTGAATGAAGAGACTCTTGGCTCTCATATGACTCCTGATCTGTGGTGAGAGACTGTTAGGCAGGGACACTCCACCCCAGAGGAACAAGATGGAAGGGTCAGGGGGTAGAGCATGGGAGGGTGGGGCTGGGAAGCAGGAAAAGAGGACAATATGATAAGGATATAACCTGAAGCAACAAACAAATTTATTAACTAAAAAAAAAAAGGGGAGGGGCAGGCGGCAGGGCTGAAACACTGTGAATGGATTAGAGGATACAGCCATTCGACCTGGTTTTGCAGACCTCCAGGTGTTGAGAAGACATGGAGCTAAGGTAAAATACAAGAGAATTGTGGTGTTGGCCCATGCCTTTGACTTCAGTGGAGACAGGAGGAGCACCGTAGAGTTGGTGGTCTTATGTATTCTGGAGTCATACGGAGCGTGGTGGTGAGGGTGCATACTCTTGGTCCCACCATTCAAGAAGAGTACACCCTTGGTCCCAGCTCCCAGCACACTGGAGACAGAAACGGGCAGATCCCGGAGCTCAGGGTCAGCCTGATGCCGGGCAAACTCTAAATAGAGAAAAACTTCGATCCAGGAGTGATGGAACACATCTTTTATCCCTTCAGATGGAAACACAGGTCTCTGTTCCCAATAATTAGAGTTCAGAGACACACACATGGGATTTGGAGGGACTTAGGTTTGGAGGCTACTTACAAAAGGCCTTCTCGATGCAGGCAGATTGTCCTTTGGGATCTCAAAATATATACACTGGAGCTGGTTTAGCTCCAAGGTGACAGAATGATTTCTTCTTTAACCCGGATTGAAAGATAACACTTTGTATGTTGTCGGAAGGCCAAATTTGCTTCAGGAGAAGTACTACCTAGCCCCCCTCCCCCCCCAAAAAAAAAGAGGGCAATTGTCCCAGGGTTGGGATTGGGGCAGGGCTCTGTTCTTATCTTTCCAGGAGAACCGAAGCGTCCATTAGGGGAGGCCGGGGACGACTGGACAGCAGAAACCTCAGCAGAGAGCAGAATCAGGCACCAAGGAGGACGAGTGGCCCAGTTGATTCTGCCTGGCAGACTTCCTCAATAGCTGTCTCCATCGGGGGCCTGCAACCACCACAGCAATCCAATGTCACTGGGACCGCTCAGTTCTACACAATGCCCTGGCAGGAACCTCAGTGAAGCCTGCAAGATCAGCTTCTGCCTACAAACCCCTTAGGTCGTCTAAACAGCTGAGAACAGAAGGACTGAACATAAAAGGAGTGTACTAACATTTTTAACCATTTTTTCCATTTGAGTTCGGGCCCCAAACAAGTCTAGTATGACCCAAATCAGCAGGAAGTCACTTTAAGAGAGCGACGTCCCATGCCCAGTGGATGGGGAAGGTGTTTCTCCGCCCTTCTTTTTGGTTATTTGAAGGATAACTGAAAACTCCGATATTTAAGGGAAGAGACTACAAGCTGATAAATGGTCCTGTTTAATGGGTTTTGGAGGTTAGCCCCAGGGAATTCCTACTTTTCCTTTTCTGTATCCTTCTTCCTCTCCTATGAAGGAGTGCATAGGCTTGAGAAAAATGAGATATAGACATAGCACAGGAAGGTCCAAGAAGAAGGGGCAGATTATTGAATATGCCCTTATACCTTTGTATATTGATACAAAATTAGTAGTTTATTTGGCTAAAGTGGTATTGACCATTGTTTATTGTGCAAAAATAAGATTGTATTGGATTACATCGGTATTAATCTTTGTATATTGATACAAAATTAAGAGTATAGTTGGCCACAATGGTTTTGACCCTTGTATATGACGTAATATTAAGATTGTATTGGGCTATATAGGTATTGATCTTTGTATATTGATACATAATTAAGAGTGTATTTAACCACAATTGAA
Organism: Lophiomys imhausi; assembly: GCA_907164525.1. Lineage (NCBI taxonomy): Eukaryota > Metazoa > Chordata > Mammalia > Rodentia > Muridae > Lophiomys > Lophiomys imhausi. The sequence goes on from CAJQZJ010032097.1 coordinate 1,188,629, forward strand.
TAGATCTTTGTATATTGATACAAAATTAAAGGTAACGCTTCCTAATGGTATCATACCTAGAGATACTTAAAAATAAAATGTGAAGCTCTGGCCTCTTGATACCAACCATCTAAAATGGTCTAGGATAGTTAAGTAAAACAAACTCCTAGTCATGCAAACATGTCACTTTGTTAGCTACTATGACAGTCTATCACAGATATTCTCTAAACTACCCAGTAATCAAGTTGCTAAGAGACAAGCAACATTTGCTTATTTAAATACAAGAGATGGATAGGGCATCTTCAAAAACCCCTAGAGATCTGCAGAATATGGCATTCAAAGATGTTATCTTAAATTAAGATTTTCTTTTTTTTGATATCGAGACATATCAGTGCCTGACAGCACCCCCTATTCTATTCCAAGTAGAAGATAAGCATCGAAGAACCTCCACTGTAAGATGGTTGAATTAGTTGCAAGCCTTTCTCTTGGCATGAAAAAAACCCCTTGCACCAACTGCAGACAGACTGCTGTCCAAAAAGGACAAAACTTGGTAGCAGGGAAGTCGACAGCCTAACTCTGCCAAGACAGGGTAGGTAAGTCCTTCATAATCCCTGCTCTACAACAAATGTCTGTCAGAGAAACAGGACTCAAAGGCTGAAGACTGATGCAGGAATGTATGGAGAGAAAATGGGAACTGTCCAGGCAGTCATTGGTATGTCCTTTCTTAGTTTTGGAAGCTGCAGGCCCTGCACTTCCTATATAAACAGATATATTTATCCCTCTCAGGTCTCTGAGGTGGTTGAAGAATAGACAGCTAGAGTCTCATAGTTAAATTTTGAGTTGTTTAGGAATCAAGAGGGTGTTATAGATCTAAGAAGGTACTCTTAAAAGTGTGTTGCAAGTTAGTATGAATGTTGAGTCAGATATAGACCTTTAAACTCATGGAGATGGTTAGATAGTAGAATGTTAAAGTCAGGGGCCAAATATGTATAAACTGGACATTGGGAGGGTATACTGGGGCATTTTACTCTCATAAATGTGGCATATTTATATCTGTTGTTTTGTATAATACTTACTGTTATAAGAGAAGGAACCATCTGTTGGACTGAAAAGGGAAACTTCTGGGGGGGGAAGAGGGTGGAAGGGCGGGATAGGAAGGGGGAATAGGGAGGGGTTTGTGACTGAGATGTAACTTGAAGAAAAAAATAAAGTATTAAAAATAAAAAAAAGAAAATATTTGCCCTCTCAAACAATTCTCCACCTAGAAGTGGATAATAATATGATAATGTAAGTAAACAAAACAAATATGAAGCCGGTATGTTGTGGATAGTTCATGGACTATTGGATGTCATTCAAAATAAAAATGTTTCCCTAACAGTTTGCACTTCCCTTTGCACTACTTTTTCTTTCTTTGGTTATTACCAAAGAACTTAGATGCTTATATTTCAAAATAGATAGTTTTTCTTTTTCCAAACCAAAAATCAAGATTCTCTTACCAAAAAAAAAAAATCAAGATTACTTCTTATATAACACAGAATTTTTATGTGCAATAGCTCACATACAACAAGGCTTTTTAGCAAAGGTACACCTACCAGCATCCCTACTAACATCTCTTTCCCATTCTCACTGGACTTTGTCAGCAGACTTGGAACTCAGGTCTCACATATTACCACATAGAGGCATTGGTATGCATATTAGGAATGTGTAATGAATCTTAATAGCATTAGTTTATTATCCTCCCATGCTCGTCATACTAGCATAGGTTTGCACCTGCATACACATGCTCATAATTAAGGAAGGGATATTCTTTGCCCTCCTATCTGGGCCTCTCTGATAAGTTGTTATGTAGCTGGCATTTGATGCAAATTGGAGTTTGCTGGCTTCTGATATGGCTTCTGATATGGCTTCTGATATGGCTTCGGATATGGCTTTTGATATGCCTACTTGCACTAATCAGTGGATTACTTGTGTGGTGCCTGCCCACCTGTAAGCCTATGCTGCCACATTTATAATGAATAATAGAGTTTTCCCTGAATTTATAAAATGTAACAGGCCTCTAGTAGAGTGTGATAAGTGTGGTTTTCACACTCACAGAATGTGGTAAGTGTGGTTTTCATGTAAAATGGACATTGGCCAGGCTTTGTAGATCCTGGAACCTGAACACCACCAGAATGTCATAATAGCAATCACTCTGGCAGAAACAGTTTATACAACTGTAACATAGAATAGCTATTAATATAATGTGTCCTTGTGGTCTGGACTAAGAAAGCCCATCATAAACGTGCTAAATATCCTGTTGACAGCTAGAGGATTAAGTTGAAGACCCTCTTATTCAGGTCTGCTGTAGTTATTGCTAAGGATTCCTTAGATGATGTCCTTAAGTCACACTGGTGACTTTAGTAGCATTAACTCTTTAACTCCAAGTAAAGAGTTGTTGATAAAAAAAAAAGCAACAATGCTCAGGATAATTTATAAATTGATGTCACAATTTCAGTAAGTATATTAAAGTTTTTGGTGAAACATGTACTAAGTTGGAGAGATGTGAAGAACTGTGTTTCAAATAAGTATTAGTAAGGATAGGCTCTATGTGTTGGGGCTGCACTTATTTTGTTAAGTAGCCTTCACCATGGCTCTGCAAAGAAATCATCCTATGTAAGGGGAATTAGTTTTCTTTAGTCAGTTAGTAAGGGCTCCTAACGGTTTTTAGGGTGTAGATCAGCCTGGCATCTGGCAGCATATGGACCTTTTCAAAGCCTGGGAAACTGAAGGAAGGCTTCTCAATGCAGCCACACTTTGAAAGATGCTAGTTGAAGGTTTTAGCTACTGAACACAGCCAAAACTTGGGGGCAGGAAGGGGTGGAGGAAAGCCTCATTTTGAAGCCTGTAGATGCCGCCTCTTTTCAAAAGACATTGAGTGGGGCTGAAGTGGGCAGAGCCCAGATTTGACTGATGCTTGTGGACAGTGTTGGGTGAAGCAGTAAAGCCGCAGAAGGTGTGGGTATCCTCAGAAACTTGAGAGGTCATGGGAACCGCCAAAATGTGCGAGAAAGGGCGAGACTAAGAAAGACCATGAGACCACACCCTATATAAATCAAGGAGCTCCATGTGAAGCCCCCGGGGCCCCACAGAGGAGACAGGGGCACTTGTGGGAAAGTGCTATCTGCCCTGAGGCCATGTGTCAATATAGCACGAGCCCTGAGGAAATAAGCGGCAGGCGAATAAAACCTCAGGAAGGGATTCTGGTCACAAGTCGGCCCAAGAAGGCCAAGAAAAGCTGCAAGGAAGCCAGCAGTGGAAGTAGAATGGTCTAAGGTACGTTAGTAAGTGAGCAAAGTGTGAGGCTCACTGGGGCTGAGGAGACCAAAGACAGTAAGGATGGTCTGGGAAAGCTGAGAATGGCTGACACCACAGCAAGAGGAGTAAAGCAACGGAAGTAGTTTGGGGGGGTGGGGGAGAGGCAGCAACAGCATCTGCCAGGAGTGTGAGGCACGCACTGACTGTGAGGTGATCACAGAGATAGAGGCTGCAGCTCTGAGGAGACTGTAGAGATAGAAAGCCAGGGACCCTCTATAGGTCTCTAAGTCAAGGCAAGGCCTCAAAGTTAAAGACTTAGCCACATGGTGTAGCAGCTACCCTGAGGGGAATCAGCTAGTTTAAATGGCAGCCTGAAGTATCCATGGATAGACTAGGCGGCACACGGAACAGCATCTGCACCACATATGACTGAAGCCCGCCCCAAGTTGAGGAGGTGAGGCCAATTGGCAGCGTGAATCCCAGACAGTGGCACTAGGCCCTGAGGAATTTGAGTTAACTGAAGATGAGACTGCTGTGACTGCCAGAGGCAGTCTGTGACTGCTCCTTGAAGTGTGCCTGCAGACAGACCACAAACCAAGTTGCCTGTACAGACCTGTGCGAGAGAATGTTAGTATCCTTTCCAAAGGGTTAAAAAGGTAGGTGTGCTTAAGTATTAGGTTCTAGGTATTAAGTGTTTATAGGTACTAGGTACTATAGGTTATGGAATAAAGGTGTTTTACAGGTGTTCATTAACATATTAATAAATATAGGTTTAATACAAATTATCATTTACAAAAATAATTTTTATTCTCACTGGGGCATAGCAAGGAAATGTGCCCCTTAGACAGACAAGAAAACCAACATCCAGATGTAATGCACTCAGCTAATGAATGGTAGAGTTAGCATTTATGTCTCTCTCTGCTGAATGCTAAGATGTTTGTTTTTAGAGCTGTGCCACCAGGCTATCTGCTCTGGGGTAAAGAGTAGTGTTAGATGAAGATAGAAAGCTGCTTTCACTAATCTTAAAAAGAGATGTTCACAATTTAGAAAACAGAAGTTGCCGTTAATGCAGTTAAATGATTACAGAGTGCAATTGTTTTTCAGACCACTGCTGATGTGCTGCAGCCTAATTTTAAGGAAAAAAATGTTGTCAAACCTTTTAGAAAATGATTATGAATAAGTATCTCAATAAATATCCCCTTCTAGCACAACTCAGCACTAAGCAAAGGTTGCTTTACACAAATAATGGCAGATGTTGACTTTCTAATAATGCGTTACCTGTGAAAAATATTCGTGTACTATAAGATGTCCAACTTGTCCCATAGAATTAGAGTTCTAATCTCTCAGGAAAGAAACTCACAGCTAACTGTGGATAAACTTCTAATAACTCATCATGTAGCAATAAATGTCTTCTCTTTGCAGCTTTGGCTAATAAAAGGCAATACTTACTACTCTGGCTAAATACCCTTTAAATAAGCAAAGCTTTTCTAGTTTGTTGATATGTTTATGCTTGATTGTAACTTTAAATGTACACAGAAGAACTAAGGAAGGCAGAAGAGATTTATGACAGCACACAATCTTCACACTTTTGGGTTATCCTATCTGGTAAATCTTGAATAGTACAGGAGAGATATTAGTGTTTTGTTTTTTGTTTTTTTAATGTGAAGTTTTTATTGCCACATGTATTCTAGATTCCTTTCTGTTGCTGTGATAAAACACTGGCCAAAAGCAAGTTAGGCAAAAAAAAAAAAAGAGTTTACTTAGCTTACACCTCCAGATCACAGCCAATAAGTGAGGGAAGTCTGAGCAGGAACTGAGGAACTTGAAGCAGAAACCATGGAGTCATGCCATTTGCTGACTTGGTCTCTGGCTCACTCAGGGTCATGCTCTGCTGGGTTTCTTTTCTTTTTTAATTTATTTTTTATTTCTTCAAGTTACATCTCAATCACAATCCCCTCCCTACTCCCCCCTCCAGTCACCCTCCCACCCTCTTACCCCTCAACCCCTCATCCTCTTCCCTTTTTTTTTTAAGTTTAAGGTATATCTTCCCCTCCCGCAACAGCTCCGCCTTTCAGTCCAACAAATGGTTCTTTCTCTTATAACAATAAATACAATACAAAACAACAGAAATAAATAGGCTACAATTACGAGAGTTATATGGCTTAGCATACATTCAGCCCAGGACTACCTGCCTAAGGAATGGTACCACCCAGATGTGCTGGGGCCTTCTCCACCAGGTAACAATTAGGACAATCCCCTACAGACTTTCTTACAGAGCAACCTAACAAATATAATTACTCAAATGAGCCTCTTTTTCTGGGTGGTTCTAGACTGGGTCAAGTTGACTGGGTTAATGCTGACTAAGTAGGATAGTGTGCATCCAGACTCTAAGGCGGACAACCATTATCAAAACACTGTTATTCTTGGTTGTGATGTTCATCCTTATTTCTTGGATTTGTTTGCGTGCCCTTCTGTCTAACAAGCCACTGTGTATCTAACACATTAAAGCAACACGAAGTTATGGCACACAGCTTTTTATATCATAAGTCAGGGCTAGCAAAAGCAAGACCTCTGCTTGGAAGCTCCACAAGGAACACTTTCTACGTTGCTGTTGGAAGAACAAACCTGTACAGCCACTCTGGAAACCAGTATGGTGGTTTTTCAGAAAGATGGGAATTGATCTACCTCAAGATAAATCTATACCGCTCTTGGGCATACACCCCAAGGACACATTATGCTATCATAGGGATAATTGCTCAACCATGTTCATTGCTACTTTATCATAATAGCCAGAAATTATAAACAACCTGGATGTCCCTCAAGAGAAGAAAGGCTAAAGTAAATGTGCTACATTTACATAATGGAGTATTTTTCAACTCTTTAAAAAATGACATCATGAAAAGTTCAGGCAAATGGATAAACTAGAAAAAGTTCTGAGTGAGGTAACCTAGACCCCAAAAGATAAATATGGTATGTATTCACTTATATCTGAATATTAGCCATTAAAAATGATAACCAGCCTATAGTCTATAGACCCAGAGAGGTTAGGCATAAAGGAGGAGACTAAGGGGGATACACAGATCTCCCTAGGAAAGGGAAATGAAATAGATTATATGGGTGGACTTAATGAAGGGGAGAACAGATCCAGGGAGAGGATGGGGAAGGCAGCTAGGATTGAAGGGCATTTGAGGGCTGGTATGGAAGTGGGCGCAGTGGAAACTTTCTAAAATAGATGAAGGTGATCCTAATAAAGCAGATAATGAGGGAGCTAGAACCACAAAGGGCCATCTCTTGTCACCCAACGAATGTTCCAGGAACGGAACTGGGTTGCATCCAATTGAGTTGTTGACCCAAAGGGCCCCATGCAACAACAACAACAAAAAAATCCCCAAACAACTCAGGCCTTTGCCAAGAAAACAGGCTACTCTCCATAAACTGACAGCAAGGCCCAACTGCTGACATCCACCCAATTCATTGAACATGGAGAGGTAGAATTGATGCCTGCATAGAACCTTCACTTACTTATTTCAGTACACTGGTTCTCAACCTTCCTAATGCTGCAAACCTTTAATACAGCTCCTCATGTTGTAGTGACCCCCCCAACCATAACATTATTTTATTACTACTTCATGACTGTAATTTTGCTACTGTTATGAATTGTAATGTAAATATCTGTGTTTTCTGATCATCTTAGGCCACCCCTGTGAAGGGGTCAAAATCTACATGTTGAGAACCACTGTTCTAGTGTTTTTGACACAGAAAGGTACTTTACACGCTACCAACAAAGAATTAAACATGAATTTAACCACAAAACCTTTGATCTACAATCTGTCCTGCCTGCAAAATATGCTAGGGCAATGGTGGCACAAACCTTGTGGGAGAAACCAACCAATGTCTGATTTGACTTAAAGCACACTCCATGAGATGGAATTCTTACCTGATACTGCTTAGGTGACCAAGAACCAAATACTAGATAGCCTAGAGATCTATAGTAAAACCAAATATTATTGCTATAAAAATGGTAACAATAAAATGACTCCTAATGATGTTCTGTTTTATTCAAAGATGTGTGTCTTATTCAACCATCATTAGAAAGGCTTTCTTCTGCAACAGATGTGAACAAATATAGAGACTCACACCTCACCTGGATCCAACGGTTGTATCTCATGTGTGCTCTTATGTTTTAAAAAGGATTGCATTCAAAATTAGAATATTCTGATAGTAAACTTCAGAACAGTTGTCTTATTTCTGTTATTGGTCATAACTACACAAATAATAGATAGAATAGGGGTTTTCTTTGGAGGAAATTAGAAGCAATGTGTCATGGACTAAAAAAATAATAAGCTCTGTCTCAGCCTTTTACTGAAGAGAGAGCAATGTTTTCTTTTCTCTAGGAAGGTTAGAGGCAGATTTGTCCAAATCTGAGGCTGGAGGGTGAGTGTGATAAAAGTGTTGAAAGGGAGAGTAGTCTGTTAGAAGCAGAGAAGAGCTGGTCACTGGCAGTGTCACAGTAGATCTGAGCTTGAGAGTCATCTCTGGATGTGTCATAAGTTCTTGAAAGCCACAGCCCCTGATACATGCTCTGTGCTGTGTTCTATCTAAGCAGGGCTTAAAGTGGGTGGGACAGGCATGTACTTACAGAAATATAGACCTGTATGCCCCTCCTTATCCTCCTTTTCTCTATTTTCAGTGTAGCATCCTATTATCCTCACTAAGTACCACAGGCACAGCAGAGACTCCATGAGGATTACCCGAGGTAAAGGGGCGAGAAGTAACAGTGTGAATGGAACACATGAAGGTATGCATGGTGGAAAGAACTTTGAAATGAAAGAACTTTCTCAATACTTGGGAAAATGCCATAGGGTGCTTTTCCAAGTATTCAGGCATATGAATTTTAGGTATTAGTACAGAGAAGACTTGTGGAATGTAGCTTGTATTACTTCTGCCAATGCTGAAACTAGGAGAGTATCTGCAGTATCCCTGGCATGCACATCCTTATTGGAGATTCTGTATACAAACTGATTTGGTCTCTGATGGGCTGGACTGGGGATGGGTCAGTGTTCAAAGAGGCATTTCTTTCCTGGTATCATTTTCTTTTTCCTCCTAAGGTATCATATTTAAAATCATAACTAATTACTGTGCTTCCTCAATCACCAAGTTGAAGATATTAAGAGAGGAAACAAACATAAATGGAAGACACTGATTAAAGTTACTTGTCACTAATTTTGCTTTCTTTCTCCTCTTCTCCTTTTCTCCCCTTTCCCTTCCTTCTTTACTTCTTTACTCCGTTTTCTCCATCTTCCTCATTCTTTCTTCTCTTCTGTAAAGGGAGTTTCTCATTTTTCAAACAGTTAACATAGCTTATCATGGCCATACAATTTAATGGCAGCTCCCTATAGCAGTTTTGTGCCTAAGGGCTCAAACTCAGCAGTCAGTTTGATGGAGTTAAAATCCAGCACCCACACGTTAAATGGTGTTAATGTAATGGAAGAAAGAATGCTACAATTCAGTTCTATTTCACATAGGAAGAAACATTACTTGTACCATCTTTTTTTTTGTATCTTATGACTAATTTTAGCCAATAGAATAGCAGCTGACTTCATGGGGTAGCTATATATCAGGCATGAATTCTGAATGGTTTGTACCCCATGACTCCATCTCTGACTGCTGGCTGATGACCCCATTATGATAAAGAAGTTCAGTGCAGTGGGTCCAGAATCTGAAATGAGGATCTTGATCCAGGAAGCAGTATATTCATGGGGTACTTTAAACTCTGTGTTACAACTGACCTTTATGTGAGAAAGCATTGATGGTTTTTAAATGAAAATGTTAAATTTTTTTAGGTTACTTTACTCTTAATTTTTGCCCATCATCTTCACATTGGACAGATAAGTTAATATGTGGCAATCCTTAATTGTCAAATACAGAACAACCACTTTAGAGACTTGTCCCAGTTCTTACATGAGTAAAACAACCATATCTAACACTATCAAGATGGCATGCTTTTAAGGTGATAGGACTTTCCTAAGATCAATGCTGAGTTCAGTGACACCAGGAAAGAATAACCAAAAACCAAAACCAAAAACAGCAATATAACAAATGCCCACTTAAAAACTCTCAAAGGTCTATTTGTGACATCAAGGTCTTTATTCTAGATTTACTTGACCCTCAGACCAAGTTGGACAAACGTTTTGGTTGGTGACAGGTTAACTTTTTGCTTGGTAGAAATGACTGTATCTGCAATACACACCTTTTGCTTAGACTGAAGGAGTGGAAGACAGATTGTTGGTTTGTTGTTGTTCAAACTGATAGGGAGGAGAGTCGCAATGTCCTAACAGCTCTCAAGCCAGTCAGAACACACATCTGGGTAGTATTGATTTATTCTTTGTCTCATACTGTTTATGAAGGAAGATAGCTCTCAGACATCCATTTCTTAAGATTCTGCCAGCGTCTCTAAGTACACAAAATTAGTTTAGCACCTTTGGCATGTATTCCGAGTGATAGAATATGGTCTAATTAGGTCCGTAAAAGCTGTTACCTTGATTACAAGATACACTCATTATCTTGTCAGTCATTGATCTTCCGATTATAAAGGAGGGTGCTGCTATTTTCAAATGATCTAGCCTAATTTGCCCTTAAGTTCAGGGCTCTAATTGAGTCCCAGCCCAATAGCTGTTTACCCTATTCCTGTTCACCGTAATTAGCTGCATTTCCTTACCCTCGGGGCTTTAAAATTAAAATACTTCACAATCATACAAAAATGCAGGTTTAAGTCACTTAATCCTATCATGCTAACATAACAGTTTTAAAATAAAATTCATCCATGGAAAGAGAAGGAATTATATCCTGTCTCCAATTAATTCAAATAGCTTAATTTTAATCAGTTGACACTCTCTGTACATTTTTCTTAATGTCTATCATAACTTTTGCAAAACATTTCCTGTTGTTGGTTGAGAAAACTCTCTCATGACTGTATGAAGAAGTATACTACAGTGTACTGTGCTAAGGGCTTGTGTAAGGACTTATGTGCAACCACTATTCTTAGCTATAGACCTTTAACATTATTATGTGGAACTTCACCTTCTCAGTTGCATCATATTTTCATTTTCATGATGTGCAGAATACTGTAGGGATGTGCCTCACCCAATTAGATGCCAAACATGTCTCTCACTTCTTTGCAGAACATAACTCATGCTGGGCACTTAGAGACCAGCTATTACAACTGCATGCCAATCTGCTATCTCCGTAATCACCACTTTGCTTTCCCGTTCTCCATCCTGTTGGTTTTACCTGACCATTATGGCATTATCCCTGCGGAGCCAGTTCTTGGTAATTCTTCCTTGTTCAAGTGTACTTTTGTGGGGGAGGGGTTTTGAGACAAGGTTTCTCTTTGTATATAGCTCTGGCTGTCCTGGAACTCACTCACTCTGTACACCAGACTGGGATCGAACTCACAGAGATCTGCCTGCTTCTGATTTCTGAGTGCTGGGATTAAAGGCATGAACCACCATTCATGGTTGTGCACTTTATTTTTTATGTTAAACTGAATATCTGATTTACTTTACTAGTCTGCATATGACCTCTTGCAATGACACAGTACAGGCAGGAATCCTCCTATGTGACGTTGGTGGTGAATAACATATTTTAAAGTGCTTGTGTTAAGAGATGATATAATGTCGTGGAAGACTTTGGTGAATTCTTGCTCATCTGGACAGAAATCCTGATTCTGCCACTCTAGCCTGAGTGGTTTTGAGATCATCTCGTAGGTAATTTTAGCTTTAGTTTATTTACTTCCAAGTTTAAGATTGTGTGGTTCTTATATTGAAAACTGTATTATTAGTAGGTATCATTTGCTAAATTTTGAGAATTTAACAAATTCTCTTGAAAGCATGCCTTCAATCCCAGCAATCAGAAGTCAGAAGCAGACAGATCTCTGTGAGTTCCACCTCAGTCTGGTGCACAGAGTGAGTTCCAGGACAGCCAGAGCTCTATACAGCCATATAACTAATTACTTTCTCCACCAATATCTCATGTCAAGAAATTCTCATGTGTGCCTTATTTTTTTTCCTCCCAGCCCCTCAAACCCAGGGCAGATGCTTATTTATTCTTAATTGTATGTATTTGTGTCTCGTGCCTGTCACCTAGCAGAATGGTTTTGAAAGTCACTACTGTCTTGGGCTTGTGAGTAAATATTAATTGTTCCTTCTTATTACTATGTAGCATTGCACTGAAAGCAAGTACAACATTGATGATGAATACTGTGTTATTTTCATTTTTTGATTATGAACATTTCATATTAGTTTTTGTGGATGTGTTTGTTTCTTTTTTTTTTCTTTCTTTCTTTTTTCTTTCTTTTTTTTTTTTATAAATACTTTATTTTTTTTTTCTTCAAGTTACAT
>CAJQZJ010032097.1:1205300-1254509 GCA_907164525.1 Lophiomys imhausi
TTGCTTGTTTTTGTATGAAAATCTTTCATTGCTTTGTCCTTTTCCTGTTCAAGCTTTGTCACCTTGGCTTGGAGCTCTTTAATTGTGTTGTTCCTTGTTTTGACTTGTAGAATTGTGGCTTCTTTGAATTCCTTCATAGATTTAAGTTCTTCTTGCAGGGACTCTATCACTTTCCATAATGCAGAATTGTCAACCTTTTCATGTGTTTCTGTTGATGTGAGGTCATCCCAATTTGATGAGCTAGGATAATTCTGCTTTGTTGGATTCATATTTCCTTGATTTCTAATTTTTTTTTGACCTTTGGCCATTGGATGCGTTTAGCTGTCTGTTCTTGTCATTTTCTGTGCTTGGATCCACAGTGGATGATTTGGTGCAGGGGACGAGTTACTTGGCTATCTGTCGTTGCTTACAAGGGGATTTCAGGGTCACTGTGGTTTTAATCGCCTAAGTCACTGTGAGCTGGTGCAGCCTATTCCCAGGTTGTGAGTAATGGACCGAGATTGTTTCACTGCTTCCAATTCAGACTTCTCTATGTTGCACTCTGAGTTATCAGCCTGTAATGGTTCTGATGGTATGGACCTGTTTGCCCAGGCACAGATTCTGTGGGCTTTGTTTGTCGTCACGGAGGCTGACAGGGTCTGGCTCCACACCTAATATGTCTGGATTTTCCAGAATACAGCTATGGTCCCGATTTCTGGTTTCTCACTAGGCTTCTCGCCACAGGGCTGGCCTCTGTGCCTGATTCCCTCCCTGTCTGCGCAGCCGCTGGTCTCCCTCCCTGGCTGCTCGGCCGTGGGTGCACCGAGCCCTGGATCCTATGGCTGCCTGAGTGGTCCTCTCGCCCCAGCAGCTCAGCCGTGGGTGCGCGGATCCCTGGCCCCGCTCACACCTGGCTCTCTCCCCAGTTGTCCTGCCGTGGGTTCGCGGTGATTTGGCCCTGCCAGCCAGGCTCCCTCTCCAGCTGCGCTGCTGTAAGTGCACGGGATTCGGCCCCTCCCACCCGCCTTTGTGTTCCCGGCTTCCTGCGCTCTCTGGGAATCTCCACCCTCTGCTTCACGAGCGGCTGCGGACCACCCACTGAGCTCCCTTTTTGTTCCTTGCTAAGACCTCCACTATCTCGCAAAGTTTTTTAAGTGGGTATAAGTTCTTCCTGAGGTGTGGGGAGCCCAGTAGGCTAGTGACCTATCTTCAAGTGGCCTCTGATTCTGCCTGCTGTGATTTGGGGTCGATCTTACCAGGCGCCTCTCCAAATGGGAGTTCCCGAATCCTGGATTTAGTGGCTTCTGTGTCTGCGAGAGATAGGGGGATAGCCTTACCCTGGGACTTTTAACAGTCCCTTGGGAGCTGTGAGTGTTCCCAGGGGGGTCTAGCCCCTCCGGTTTTTGCACAGTGCCCAATAACTCTGTGTTTTTTATGGCTCTTTTTTCCCCCCGCGTTCAAAATGCGTCAGTGTAGGTCGCCGCCATCTTGGCCCCCTCCGCAAATATTTTCTTAAGAGTGATGTACCAGGCAACTAAATGTGGCAGAAGATTTTTGCCTACTTCCCAAGACTTTGACAAAGCCTAAGTCCAAAGTTCCTTTGGCTTAAGAGACTGAAACATATTACGAGGCATGCCGTGACTTGGGTACAGGATGCTGTGTCCCAGTCATCAATGCAAACATTCATTCATTCAAATGACAAGCATGCACTGATTCCTGTTATGATGGTGGTGATATAATATGACCCATAGCAGTACCTCATAAGGCTGTTGTAAGGATTCAATATGCTAGCTCATAGATGATATGCATGTGTTTCCACGCCTTCCAGATTTTATTGGCTGAGTCCTTTCAAATGCCTCTTGGTTAGCAGCCCTTGTGGCATGTTTGTGGCTAAATGAATAGATGCTCTGGGGTAAAGGATCTAGGTCACTGAATGAACCCTGAGATTCTCAGTGATACCACCTAGCAATGTGAGGGCATAAGCTCCTACACCATAGCCCTCCCCCACTTGGAAATCAGAACTAAAACAGGACCAGGCAGGTAGATTCATCTTTTTTCCTTCTTCATGGAATGCTAGAGTCACTGTCTTTCTTTCCAACTGTTCCAGAAAATTTTCTATACACCAAGAAATTCTGCCTGATGGGTGACCTCCTGATGCAAGACCAACCATTAAAAGGACTACATCTCATCCCTTGGTGTCTTTCCTATATTACTTATCCTTTCTTCAACCTCTGCTCTCTGAGGTCTCTGTCTCCCAAATAAATGCTGATGTGATCTTGAACAACATATCCAGACTTTCAAAGAACAAAGGTACAATGGAAAATTAGAAGGACTCTTTTCTCTATAAACATCATAACCCTTTGATTATTGAAAATGATAGCAAATTTTTGTAAAATTGTTATCTTCTATAATTTTATAAAGTCTGATAAAGATAAAAATATGTTAATGTTGTGGGATAAATAATAAGTTTCTCTTTCAAGAAAAAAGAAATGTGTCTTGAATGGGGCAAGGGCTCAAGAGTAAGACTACGTGTGCCAAACCTGACCTGAGCTGGATCATCAGGACAGGTATGTCAGAAGGAGAGAACCAATCCCTGCAAGTTGTCTTTTGACCTCCATGTGTGCACCATAGTGTGTGTTCACATGTATATAAACAAATAAACTTTTTAATGGGTCCCTCTTTTGCACTCTCAAATTAAGAGATGTTTTATTAGGGAATTTCTAATTCAACCACTCAGCAATGAAGCTGCTTCTGTTGTTCTATTTGGGCAGCTCATATTTGAACACTGCCTTTAATAGGGGACAGTTTATAATTTAATTGCCAAAAAGTATAATTCCAGGCACTAGGTAAGTAGCTGATAGCCATATTTTATCTAGTTTTCATGAAATCTCTGGGAGGCAGAATTATTTTTAAGTTCATGAAACTAAGAAATGTGACAGTAATCAGCTATAAGTTAATAAGAGTTACTACTAATACCACACACAGTAAGAGCCAGCAAAAAGGAAAAGACTATCTTTAAGAAAATCCCTGCTCCACATTTATTTACTTTTTATTGATTCTTTGTGAATTTCACATCATGCACTCCAATCCCACTCATCTCCCCATTCCCTCATACCCATCTTTACCCTTTGCAACCTCCTCCTCAAAAAGAAAAAGAAATCTTGCTGTGGAAGCTGTGGTGTGTTATAGTGTGTCCCACAGTATACCCTTTAGTCCACATTGCTTTACTTGAAAATGTTCCTTGCACTCAGTCATCTGTCTGGTTTGAGGCCAATGGCTTCTGCTATAATATCAATATTGAATCTCACTAGAACTCCTCTCTAATATGCTGCTGTTGCCATTAGTCATGGAGATCCTATAGCTGTTGATCTGTAGGACCAACCCCTTCATGTGCTCCAGAAGTTCAAGGATGGGGTAGATGTTGGGGTGGGCCAACTCAAAGTCCTGGAACTGGGCCTGGGAGGTATCTGAGCTGTTCAGCTCACCAGCTATCCTGCACCCACACCAACAAGATGAGATCTCCAGCACTGCTCCAACTAGCTCCTACAAAGCCACAGCTGGCAAGGAGAGTCAGTTCTCCTGCTTTCATGCTCCTACAAAGCCACAGCTGGCAAGGAGAGTCAGTTCTCCTGCTTTCATGCCCTGGGTGAGGGGGGAAGATTGTTGGCTCACCTTTGCCCTCGCCAGCAGGGCCAGCTCCACTTGGTTTCCCAGGCATGTTATAGGGCTTCCTCTCCAAAGGGTTGCAGCTGGTGACAGACATGGCCAATTGTCTCACTCTTATGACCCTGGAGCCTGCTCTTCTATCTGCCATAAGTGGTGAAGGAGGAGTGTGGGGTTGGGGGAGAGGAGAGTATCTCTCATCTGTGCCACTGTACAGCAGACAAGTTGCAGGGCCAGCTCTCCCATGCTCACACCCTCTTTGCAGCTCACCTGCAACCTGTGCAATCAGGTCCAGGTCTACCATGCTGCCAAGGAAAGGTACAGGTCCTGCTCTCCAGAGTGCTGCATCAGGTGAAGAATAGGGACAGCTCACCATCTCTGATGATCTCAGGGCTGGCTCTCCTGGCTGCCATAGGTGGCAAGGGGCAAAGAGGAGGGCATCTCTCCCTTGCCCACATCAGACAAGTGGCAGGACCACTCTCTCATGCTCATAACCTTGGGCCAGCTTTCCCATGGCCCTGAGACCAGGGTCAGTTCTGCTGTGCTGCTGAGGTGCAGGGTTTGCTGCACTAAATGCTACAGCAAGAGAATGGCAGGGCCACCTCCCCTGCTCTCATGACCCCAGTGCCAACTCTCCCATTTTCCCCAGGTGACAAGAGGCGAGGGCAGGAAGGAATCTCTCCCTTGTCCTTGCCGCTGAACTTCAGACCAGTGGTAGGGCCAGCTCTTCCACATTCACACCTTCCACACTCACTCCTGCAGCCAGGGCCAGCTCTACTGTGCTTCCTGTGTAAAACAACACAGCTGGGGAGGAGTGGGCCAGCTCTTTTGCTCTAATGCCCTCAGGGCCAACTTTCCCACGATGCCTAGGCTGGGTGGGGTGGGGTGAGGATGATTTTGCATAGCCTTCAGAATCAACATGGTCCCAGGTTGCAGCTCAGACCAAAGACATCTGTCTGGTTTTGGCAGTAACAGACACCAGCTGCTGCAGGGCCACAGACCCAAACTTGACCATCAGTGGAAGCACAGGCCAGGACCTCACCATGCCCTTAGGTGGCATCATATCAGGCTGTTCCTCACTACCTCGAGTCTCCAGTTCTGCCTTTCCCCATTGTGTACACATCCTTCTGCTTCTCTTTTTCTTCCATTTCTCCACCACTTACTTGCTCCTCTTAGTGGCACCCAGAGCCTCTGGGTGTCTGGAGTCAACTCAGGAGTGGTCTCAGGAGTGCTGTGCCCAACCTGTGCAGTGTGGCACTGGCAGGTCATCTTAGGCATGGTCTGCCTGCCGGGTCTGTGCAGTGCTGGACTGGTGGTTGACTGGGTTCACTTTCTGTGTGGGCCCTGTAGCAGCAGCCTGATACTTGTCTCCCCTGCTCCTGCTCCTGCTCCCCTGTTTTAAATTTTAAACTCCTTCCCTTCTCTTTTTTCATGTATAAAAATGTTCAACTTACAAACCATTTCCTGGAGGTATCCCTGTCCCACATTTCAAGTTGTACCACAAAGCTATAGTAATAACAACAGCATGATATTGACATAAAACAGACACACTGATTGGTGGAATGAAATTGAAATGTCAGGCATAAGTCCATACACCAGAGATACCCGATTTTTTGACAAAAAAAAGCCAAAATACACTGTAGGGAAAAGACAGCATCTTTAATAGATGGTGCTGGTGAAACTGGATGCTTGTATGTAGAAGAACAAAATGATCCTTAGTTATCATTCAGCACAAAACTCAATTCCAAATGGATCATGGACCTCAACATAAGGCTGGAAACCCTGAATTTGATAGAAGGAAAAATGGGGAACAGGTTTGAACTTATTAGCACAGGAAAGGACTTTCTGAACTGAGACAGGCACTGAGATATCCCAACAATTCCTGAATGGGACCTCATGAAGCTGAAAAGCTTCTGTATGGTAGAATACAGTAACATTTGGGCAAAGCAGGAGTCTCCAGAATGGGAAAAGATTTTTGATTACATATCTGATAGAAGGTTCATATCTGTATGTATAAAGAACTAAAAACCTCGACATTAATGAAACAAATAACCCAGTTAGAATGGGGTACAAAAGTAAAGAGACAGTTCTCCAAAGAGGAAATGTCTGAGAGACAGTTAAAAATAAGTTTAAAGTCTTTGGCCACCATGGAATTGTAAATCAAAACTACTTGGATGTTTCATCAGAATGGCCAAGATCAATAAAACAAATGACAGCACATGCTGGTGAGGAAGTGGAGAGAGAGAAACACTTATCCATTGCTGGTGGGGATGCAAATCATAAATCCACCATGGAAATCAGTGTGGCAACTTCTCAGGAAGCTAGGAATCATTCTACCTACAGCTCTTCAGCATATACCCAAAAGACCCTCCCTACTATAGAGATACTTGCTCATTCATGTTCATTGCTGCTCTACTCATAATAGCCAGAAATTGGAAACAGCTTAGGTGTCTATGAATAATGAAATGTGGTACATTTACACAATGGAATACTATTCAGCAATTAAAAATGAAATTCATGTGTAAATGTATGGAGCTAGAAAACAATCATCTTGACTGAGGTAACCTAGACCCCAAGAAACAAATATGGTATGAGCTTATTTTTATTATATATTAATTATTATGTAATATATTAAATATATTACATAATTAGCTTTTAAGCCTTTGATAGGTTTTCCTATAATTTATATAACCACAAAGATTAGATATAGAATAAATGACTAGTAGGTAAGGGAAGATCTCCAGAGAAAGAAAATTGAATCTATAGCTATGGAAAGATGTGGCAGGAGGATTGTATGGGGATGAGGGGAAAGTAGCGTAAGGGAAGGATTGTGGGGGAGGGTTCATTCACATTCAGAGCAATCTTAAGAACAACAAGCAAGCTGTACAGCAGTATTTCAGCTGAAATTTCCCGATAGTTGAGAATTAATCCTAAGCAGAACAAAAGGAAATAAATACGCTCATGTCTAAAGAGAAGCCACTAGGTACACCCTGGGAATTAGCAAAGGTTAGAAGGAATCACTCCTTACCTCTAAACGCTGAAGAGTTCATTATATAAAAAGCAGATTAGAAAGTAGTGGAAGGTCTGAAACAGCACCGCCAGGTCTTGGGCACTCTGGGACCTTTCTTTTCCCATATAGTAGGGTAGAGAAAGCTCTTCTCTTTCAAATAAAGAGAGGAATATTCCAGAAACACCTCATAATCACTCAGAGAAGAGTGGAGGAGTCACACCTTTGTCTTTTGTCTGAGTAAGGCAAGTGGCATCCACAAAAGTCCCTGGGGTGGGCACCTGAAGATTGGTTCCTGCCTCTACCTCCTGAACTATGAAGAAGAAAGATTGGCAGAAACAGTTGTGAAGAGTGAGGAAGTGATCTGAAAGCAGTCTGAATTCTGATTATTTTTTAGATCCAGCCCAAAAGGCTGCCATGCAAATCATAAACCATCTACTTCTGTACTGAATTACATACCTTGTGGTCTACATAATGCAAATTTGGCTTCTCCTGGTTCTAGGTGACAGAACTGAGAGATTACTCTCCTTAAGGAGGTCCAAGGCGATGCCCAAGTCATGACTGTATGACAGCTTATCTATGTGTTTCATGAAGGAGCCCACGTAAACCTCTACCCTATAAAAAGTGAGTAGTCTGAGAGCCCAGTCTATTTTATCTAACCTTTGTAAGTCCTCCTCATCCTCCCTGACCCCAAGAGACTTAAGAATAAAAAGTAAAGAAGAGAGACAAAACAAAATAAAGCCTAACCTCTCAGGTAGCTTGATCTAAGCCATCACAGAAAGAAAAGCCATGAGGTCAATGTGAGACTGAAATCTTGAATTAGACAGTACCTACCCTCCAATATCAGTCTTTGTGAACAACCCACAAGTGATCTAATATTGGAGATATATATGATTCTGCCTGTAGGGCAGCCATGCTGGGAGAAGGAGATCCAACACAACATGTTGGAAGGGAGAGGCTACAGAGCAAGGAAACTTCTCCCGAGTGCACATCACAGATTTCAGTGTATTCAGCAAGGTGGGATGTTCAATGTATTGTTTACAGCACACATTCCCCATCCATTGCCTTTGATAAGGTATTTTTCCATCTCTGATATCTGATGAGCTCGGAGCCACTCCACCATTTCTGTGCTCAGCAGCAACCAGCTCATTCCTAATTCTCAGCCACTCCTAATTATTCAGACCTGCCTAATTCTCTAAACACATTAACTGGCATGGGGCTGACATCTTCTATGTTGTCCTGGGGTTGTCACATTCTCTTCCAAATTATTTCAGCTTGGCATTACAGAGATAATCTGTCACTAATGCAAAGTTGTGTATTTACAATATTAGAATCTCTGTCTTGTTATTTTTTCATTACTACTGTATTTTCTGAGTCTCCTTCATTACCATGTGTATTGTTTCATTATTTACATTTTGAATGCTATTATCTCTAAGGCTGTCAGCAGAAACATTCTGAGATAATGACTCTGTGGGAAGAAAATTATCTAAATATGGATATTCCTGCTCATGCTCAAATAAATTATTGTCTAAGTCTTCAGATGGTGCTTCTGGATCCTCATTAAGGCTCTTATAGCTTAGGGGAATTGCAAACATCAACTGCCTTTGTCTAAGGGTCGGAAGGTGCAGGGACAGAACTCAAGATAGAGAAATCTGAACAAGACAGGAAGGAAAGAACATATCCATGATAGTGACAAGAAACATAAAAACAATGAAATGCATATTTAACAGCAATACCCTTGAAAACAAATACCTGTTTGAGATTCTGGATGAATATAAAATATTTTGGAGTTTTATTATTCTTCTATTTGGTGTTTTCATTTTTATTTGCAAATTGGCTGTCTAAAGACCGATCAGAAGACTTTACACAGTGTCCTGGTTACAAATAACAGTTAAATGTCCATGTATCCATGTCCTTCAAATTTATACTTTTATGTCTATCTTCTACATTAAGCTTTGCATTCAAATACTTAATTGCAATTTTTTATATCTACACTTGGCATCTCAAACTTAACATGGTGAATGCAGAATTCTTTCCCTTCAAATAACAGTATTTCCTCTGTTGGCCTCCATGCAATTTCAGGGCATGTCTGCTCATGCTTAGTATACTCCACAGCTCAAGCAAAACACAGACAATTCTGTGACTCTCTTCGTATACTTATTCTCATTTAATTCTATCTATGCCCTGGGGTTTTGTCCCCAAACCCATTCTAAATCTGACAACTTCCCATCTCCTTTTAACCACCCTCACTCATGAAATTGTTATCCCTCAATAAGTACCAACTTCCCCACAAAAAGATCAGCAGCCACTCTTGTCCCTTCTTCCCCAGCAACCAAAGAAGACATTGCAAGATGTGTTTCCTGCTGTGACACTGTTCTGCTTAAAACCTCAGTCATTTCTCTGATAATTTAACAGAATCCACATTCTTCGCCATGATTTGGCCTAACTATTATTGGATCGCATTTTGCATTCTCTCTTGCCACAGTGGCATTCTAGGTCATTCCTGTCATTTATTTTTTTACACATATTCACTCTTCCATCCGTATTTTTCTAATTCTAGATTTACTCATGAATGGATGGCTGTGTTTCCTTATTCAGGCTTCACTCAACCTCTTAACAGAGGCCTTTCCAACCCCTCTTTATTTTCCCTCTCAGCCCTGCTCCATCAACTTGTTCATTGATACCTTAGCTCATGTCACTAGACTTTAAACAGCACAAGGCCAGGAATCTTATCTTCATCATTCCTGACTATATCTATAGGATCTGCAGACAGGTAAGAACCACTCAATAAATATTCACAGATGAATAACAAATTGAAATCAAACTCACTCATGACCCAGTGTCAGGGACCCACATTGCCTGTCTTCTTAGTTATGCTAAACAGCTTCATTCCTAGGTGTCTGCATACTTGGTTTTGCAGGAATCACCTCCCTTGAGACTTTAAGCCTATAATGTATGTATGCTCAGTGCTTTTGCAAACCTAGGTCTACCAAGCAACTTTATGCCTTGTGAGCCCTTTGACATCCTTCTGTTTAGAAATCCCATACTATCTATTCTGGTAACTTAGTATAGAGTTCAGTTATATATTCGGTTATATATTTTTGGGTTTTGTGGGTTTTTTTTTTTTTTTAGGAGAGTTAGATAAAGGAAAAACATTAGGCAAGATTTGGAAGAAACAATAAAAAACTGCACGGCCCAAAGAAATAGTTTCTTAAGGTACTGGTTAACACTCTTGGCTGTCTTAATAAAACAAAACAATGCAAACAACAAGGAAAGCTTCCTTCATCTCCTAAGGTTGTGTCCGTGTTGCCCACATAAAACCTGTCTACATTCTCACTGTATAAATGAATAGGAAAACTGTTAATAATCAATATTGCTTTGTACAACACTGCTGAAAGACCCAGGGGAGGGATGTCCCTCTCCCGACTCCCGACACTCGGGATATCACGGCTACCCAAAAACTCGCAAGAGACCTTTTTGATGCAATCGCAAGAGGTTTATTTCGGGAGGGGAATCAGTGCACTGAGGACACCACTCATATCCCACGCAGGGGTAGAGGAGCCGCGACCCCAATTTGGGGGAGAGTAGAGTATTTAAACCACAATCCAAGGGGGTGAGGGGAAATACAAGTGGAAAGTACCAGCCCAGCCCATTGTTTACCACAACTGAAGGGGGTGAGGGGAAATGCAGGTGGAATGTACCAGCCCATTAGTTAGTCAGCAGGAAACATCCTACACCTGTTTTTCTCAGGAATGAATTTAATCTTACTTCACCATAGGCTTTGTGGTCAGCCAGTTCCTGGAGCGTGGCTGGCCTGACTCCACTGCCTGCCACAGGGGTCTCCAAATTTTTTATTCCTCTCACTGCCAAGACCCCAGTGATCAGAAAAAGGATATAATGAATATTTATTGACATCTTTAGGAAAATATAGCCCTAAAGTATAAAATGTGAAAAGTAAGTCAGTACATTATTCAATAATATGTAGAGAAAAGTTGGCTAATATTAGCATCAGAACATACACCAGTCACATAAAGCCCATGACCATTCTATGGGAACAAATGAAATTAGCTTAATAACTTAAAAATCTATAATCTATTAAAGAATTACTTTAGTTAGACATATAAAAATCCTAGAATATTATTAATCTTGAGCTTTTTTACATGTATAATTTATTTTTACAATAAAACTACTATAGTAGTTTACAGTTTAGTATTTGCCGTGGCCCTGATGCAAATGTGCTCCTCAGAGCCTTACTTAAGGTAGGCAACGGTGTCTACTGGTGGCTCGGAGGACCATGAATGGAGAAATGTTCAGCCACTGCCCACTGCTCCTCAGTTCTCAGTGATTAGCACTGGGTGTGAAACCTTTTCTAATCACCAACCCTTGCCCCTGTACCCTGCTCCTGGAGACAGTAACCAGGCAACTACCTACTGAGGCTTCCCATGTTTTTTTTGTACTATGTGAATCATGTTATAGATGCTGTATCATTTAATTTCTCCAAAGATCTTGCAGAGGAAAAACTATTATGATGCCCAGTAAAATGGATGATAATAGTGGTACTGTATCATGAAATAATTTTCCCATGATGCTCAGTACTAGCAGCAAGTTTTATAACATTCATTTTTCAGGGTCAAAATAGCCCTACCTACTCATGTCACACTATGGTTTTCCTCTGCAGTTCCACACAAGGAACCAGAATTGCCACGTAAATGGAATTTCCATTTTAAATTTTTTAAATATGACCTCTACTAAAATGTATGTTAAGATCTAGAACAATTCGAACTATCTAAAATTAACCCGACAGAAATATGTTTCAAGTGTTCCCTTTTCATCTGATGGTAGTGCATACCTGTCTCCTCCAGTGTCCCCTTCCAGGCATGATGGAACGAGCAAGAGCTACAAGAGGTACAAGTCATAAAATGAGTCCTTTCTCTGGGTAATTGATTAAACCACACCACAAACACTAGCAGCAACGTTTTACAGGCCACTCAGTGAATCCTTTTCAATGCGTATTACATTCTTTCATTAGTTCATAAAGTGGCAAATGTAACACAGACATCAATCTTATTGGAATCGTAGAAATCTCCAAAGTCAGCAGATAAAAACTTAACGTTCTAGCGATCTGCGGTAATGAAGTAACTTAGCAACCATCTCCACTGAAGGAAAAACATACTGTGGAGACAAACTACTAACACAGATGCTGGCAATAGCTGATTACAGTGAGGTAAGAGCTCACATCATTTACACCTAAACAGACCCCACTCCCAATACTTATCATAGCCACAGCAGGAGAGACTTTTATGATCCCCATTCTACAGATGATGAAACTGAGGCCAAATACATTGGTAAGAGTTATGAAATCAGAATGTCACTGCCATGTTTTGAGCCAAATGGTCAGATTTTCAGCATTTTATGACTGTTGTTTTGTGTCTTCTCAGTGATAAGAACTTTAACTTATTGCCAGATGCCCACACAGAACCATGCACAGGTTCTAAATTCAACAGGAACTAATTTCTCACCTTAGCAACTTTGGCCCCAACAGTCTTCTCTTCCAGCCACACCTTTGGTTCCTACCTCAGCTAATTCCATATTCCCTCTCTAAGGCGTAGATTATTTGTAACTTGTGAAACCTTTGGTCATGCCAGCCACCTTTTCCCACCCTTCTGCCACTAGCATAGCAGAATGACATTCCTGTGGTGGAAAATAAAGTAGCCACTGTATATGGTTAGGAAAGAGGCAACAAGTAGGAAATCTGAGACCAAAGGTGATGGTTATACTATTTACCTGTGTTATATGCCCATTGGGTTGAATGTGCAGTGAGATAAACATCATTCATGCATTATTCATTAGCATTGTCAACAGTGCATGGTTCTTCCCAGTCTCAAGCCCAGTCCCATCACAGCCTATAAAAAAATCATATTGCCAAGATAACCTAGGACTCTCCCCCAGCCCCACCATTTCTGGTATGGGAGAAAAGCAGCCATATGGAAGCCTTTAGATAATAGATAACTCTCCACCTTTGGCTCTTCTTGGCAGGCTTGTGAAATATTTATTACATTTCTTTCCAAAGACTTAAAAGTATCTTTCTCCTGCAGAGAATATTGTTCTGTGACCCAGTGCATGTCCCACCCCTGCCTCCTTCAGCTGTACTTCCACCTCCTGCCCCTTGTCTGACCCCTGTCTTTCAATGCTGCCTTCAGGTTAACTGCTTCTGACAAATTCCTGTTGCCTTTCATTTACGCTGTTACACTCCATATGGCTCTTCTGTATTTGATGTGGCCCAGAACATAGTACAAATCAGAGAATACAAGCGCCATGATGTAATAACTCACTGAAGATCTCTGCACTGCTGTACCCACGGCAGAGCTCAGCACAAGTTTAAAGAAATGAAGGCCATGTATCTACAGAGACAGAAACTGCTGTCTGCATAGAACCTCTAAGGTCAGAGGACTGCCGACCCAGGGCAAATATTAGAGCAAGCGGCCAACAGGCATGCCGGCGGCAGGTAGCTAGTGAATCTGAGCTGAGGCTCACATTTGTAATTCAGTGATAAATTGGTCTAAAGAAATATTAAAAAAAAACTAGCCGAAGGCAATTGTAGTGACAATAATCCCATAACTAAAAGCAAGCATTAACAGAAAATGTTTTTTAATAATTTTTAAAACCCATCCTTATTCCATGTGCCAGGACAGGAAAGCAGCTTCAAGGAAAACCCTCCTTGATTGAAGTAAAGCAGCTAAAGAGAAAGAACAGAGTAAAAGTTGCCCCCCTCCCTGTGGTGAGTGTCAGTGAATACTGGGGACGGAAGAGGTAGGTCAGTTAAACATTAAAATTTCTCCCGCTGTTGACTGACTTTGTTTCGGATAAAGTGAAAAAGAAAAGAGAAAATAAATGGAAGGAAGCTGGGAATGAGAGAGGGAGGGAAGGAGAATGAGAGTGTAAGAAAGAGAGACTAGACTACATGCTGTCCAGAAAATGTGTCCAGTTCAGCGAGCAACAGAACTCTGAATGTCCTCGAGCAAGAGTCTCAACCTTTATAATCAAACTTGCTCATCAGCCAAGCAAGGCTAATTAGGACCATCCACCTTCTCTACCTAAAAAGAATAGTTCATGTTAATTACCTCAGACACTTGAACACCCAGTGTTCCACACACAAAAAGGTGAAAGGGTATTCTGCGATTGTTAGCAATTACCTGTGAAATTATTTAGCTTGTCTGGAGCAACAGAACAGATCTGTCTTTGGGAGAGCTCCCACACCATCACACTGTCCACATGGCTCTTGTTTTTAAAGGCCTGTGCTTTCTTGTGATCTCTCTCTCTCTCTCTCTCTCTCTCTCTCTCTGCCTATCCAGTATTTTGTTATCATTTGTGAGATTGCCTCTATCTCCAGAGTAACATCTGATAACCCTAGCCCCACATTCTCCCTAGTCAACCCCAAGGCTGATCAGGAGCCTCATCTCTTCTCTCTCTCTTTCTCTTTATACACTAACATCATATTTTCTGTTCATGTCATGGTGGCAAACAGCTAATTCCTGGATTCTCTGATTTTCTTCACTAATCTGATATATCAGATAAATATAGATGCACTTCTGCAGAACCACAGCTGGCAATTCTGGCCAACTGAAAAGAGCATTTTAGGACTTTGAGGGCTGACTTTCAAATAATGTCTTAGATTATTTTATGCTTTAATGATTACAGACAAGAAATCTACAAAATGCTAAAAGCTAGCATTGTAAGTTGTGTATCTCCTTCTTGTGCTCTAAACTGGGGAGTTTTATGTGAACTTGACACTAACTAGAGTCATTTGGGAAGAGGAAAGTTCAATTGAGACAACATCCTTACCAGATGGCTCCATGGGGAAGCCTTCAGCGCTTTTTCTTATTTAGTTATTAATATGTGCATGCCCAGAGCATCGTGAGTGGTGCTAACCCTGTGCCTATGGTCCTGGATGGCGTAAGAAAACAAGCTGAGCAGACCAGTCAGCAGCACTAGTCTATGGTGTCTGCTTCTGTTCCTGTGCTAGCTTCCCTCAGTGATGGACTGCTACCTGGATGTATAAAATGAAATAAACCCTTTCCTCTCCAAGTTGCTTTGGTTGCGGTGTTTTAATCACAACAATCAAATACTAAGATAATCTCTGATAGCACTGTTTCATTTTCCTTCAGCAGTTTTTAATGGGTAGCTTCACTATGACTTGAGCAGAAGCTTGCGTCTCCTACTTTGGCATCCCTTAGGTCTGATTTCTTCGTAAGATTAGGCTATGAATAAAAAAAAAATGTGAATTTCAATTTCATTTCCTATTTGCTTCTTTTTCTCTTGTAGTGAGAATTTTGGTTTCTTTAAAAACCTAGTTATGTTGGGTTTCTTTTTTGTTTGTTTGTTTGTTTGAGTCACTGGTATGGGATATGGGACTGCTTCAGATTTCTTTTCTTTTTTTTCTTTTTTTTGGATCACACCAGCTTACTATGCTTTGTCTCTTGATCTTGCAGGGATGTGGTTTTGCCACCTGAGGATAGTTTACATTTGGAATTCTGGGGAGCTCCCCCTGCTGCTGGTCCCTGCTGCTTTTGCTGATTGCTGATTGCTGATTGCAGGATTGGTGACTGGAGATACCATGAAGATGAAGATCAAACTTGTCCCAAGAAACTCAAAAGATGCCCGAAATCAACAGGAAGTAGTTTAAAGAGATCTATGCCCCCTTTCCCCTCTATCCTTCTTTCTCTCCTATCTAGTGTGGAAGGTTGGAAGGAATTGCAGTGCAGAAGGGTGGCAGGTAAAGAACCCAATAAAGAAGGCAAAACTCTGGTTACATTCCCTTTTCCTGATTATAAACTTTAAAAATTAAATATAACATTGGTATTTATTATTTGACAATTTCATGTATATTTGCAACACATTTTTATCATATTAACTCCCATTTCTCTCTCCCACTCTTTCTACATCCATCCTAAATTCCTACCAACCTCACATTTTTATTTATTTATTTATTTATTGTTTGTTTGTTTGTTTACTTGTTCATTTATTATCATTAGAGATGAAAACTCAATAACACAGAGCCGTTTAAATACCAAGATATAAATTTTTATTCTGCATTTTCCTGTTTTCTTTCCCTCATCTTAACAATCCTTTCATTTAGCACCTTACTTTGTGGGGGCTGCAGAGATGGCTCAGTGGTTAAGAGCTCTGGTTGCTCTTCCAGAGGACCTGGGTTCAATTCTCAGCACCCACATGGCAGCTCACAACTCTCTGTAACTCAAGTCCCAAGGAATATAACACCCTCTTCTGACCTCTACAGGAACCACACACCACACACACGGTGTACAGACACACACGTAAGCCAAACACCCATACACATAAAATAAACATAGAGAAAAATCTAACTTTGTAAACTGCTTTGCTGCAACACATGACTCTGCTCCTGCTGTTCTTCTTCCTTAGAGCGCACGTGTTAAGCTGAGACTCTCCTTAGCCTTCCAAGGTGTGGCTGGGTTAGGTTGCTTCATTGCATTTATTCCTCTCTTTCTACTTGCATTCTATCTTTTGCTGACTCTACTTCCCTCCTCCTTTCTTCATTATTATCCCTTGAGCACACTTACTCTTCTCTCTCTTACTTTCTCTATTTCTAACACTAATTGCTAGTCTCACACCACTTTTATTTTATCTATTTCCCTTAGTAGTTAATATCTTACTATGCACCATAATGCCCTTGTTCCCTTATCCACAGAAAAGTTTTTAATTGAAGGAGTGATTGTGTTCCATTGGCTATTACTGCATTATCATTCTGGGCTTGTTCATCAGTTGAAGTGTTTTCTACAGTCAGCACTCCCTGTTCAAAGTGCTTTAGGACTTGTACCCAGTGGCATGGATACAAAACTAGTCTCAACTCTATTATTGTTTAGCCCTATTTTAATATTACAAAGAGTTCAACTGAATAATAATGGGTATCACAAATTCCAGATATGTAAATTCTAATGAAGAGATAAACAAACAAAAAAAAAACACCTAAAAAGTCTGGGAAACATGAATCTTTTAAGAATGATCAATTCTTGGCTAAGATCAAAAACTCAAATGACAGCACATGCTGGGGAGGTTGTGGAGAAAGGGGAACACTCCTCCAATGCTGGTGTGAGTACAAACTTGTACAACCACTATGGAAATCAATCTGGAAATATCTTAGTAAACTTGGAATAGCTCTACCTCAAGAACCAGCCACACCACTTCTGAGTATCCACCCAAAAGATTCCTTACCAAACCACAAGGTCATATCCTCATTTATGTTCATAGCAGCCTTATTTGTAATAGCTAGAAACTGGAAACAACTCAGATGTCCCTCAACCGACGAATGGATTAAAAAAAAAAAAAACTGTGGTACATCTACACAATGGAATACGACTCAGCCATAAGAAACAATAAAATCATGGAATTTGAGGCCAAATGAATGGAATTAGGAAAGCTCATCCTGAGTGAGCTAACCCAGACTCAGAAAATGCACATGGCATCTATTCACTTATAATCAGATTTTAGCCATATAGTACAGGATAACTATTCTACAACCAATACACCAAAAGGAACAGGAACATAGACTTTGTTACCTGTTAATGAGACACTTTGCCCTAGTGTGATGCCTTGTAGGCCCCCAATGTATGAGGAGGCTCTTGGCTCTCATATGACTGCTGAACTGGGGGGGGGAGACCTGATATGTAGGGAAACTCCACTCTGGAGGAGTAGGACAGAAAAGAGAGTGGGTAGAGGGAGGAAGGGTGGGACTGAGAGGGGTGGAAAGAGGGCACTGTGATAGAGATGTAACTTGAAGTTATAAATAAACATTAAAAAAAAGAATGATCAATTCTTGGCCACTGAGATGGTTCAGCAAGTAAAGGCACTTTGACACTAATCCTGATGACCTGAGTTTGAACCCACACTGTAGAAGGAGAGAAACAATTCTTGAAAGTTGTCCTCTCACCTCCAAACACAAGCCATGGGACACACACACACAAATGATTGTTAATTTTTTAAAAATGTCAATTCTTCAGTGATGGATCACAATAAGAGTGAAATATATGAAATCCCAAAGAATTCAAAAAAAAATGACAAGAATTTTCAACAAACTTCAAGTGAATTCACATAAACAACTGAATTTAACAAAAATTCAATAAAAAATATGAAAAACAGAATTTAATAAAGAGATGGAAATATTTTTTCTTTTTCTATTATATCTTTTTTTCCCAACATCTCCCCCTTTTAGTCCAATAAAAATATTTTTTCTTATAACAATAAATACAATATAAAACAATAAGAATAGATGTACCTTATAGTTTTCATAATTTTTTGATATGCATTCCCAGTCTCCAGTCCATATGTATTTGGCAACTAATAAAAATATTCTACCTATCTATCCCAATTTAAGTTTGAGTTTAAAATTCTATATCTAACTCAATTTCCATCATAACTTGCATTACCAACTTTAAAACATTTTAGACCTAAAGCATCCTTTTAATTCCTAAACAACTTATAGCTTAACTGTGAGGCTATAACTATTTATATAATTATAGATAACTATTCAACCACATCTGAGACCTGAGAAGGATAAATATATCTGAATAAACAGGTAGTTCAGAGCAAGCAGCTTCCAAAATTAAGAAATGACAGACAATTGGCTGCTTGGACAGTCCCCAGTTTCTCTCTATAATGTTGGAGCATCTATCTTCAGTGTTTTGGCCCAGTATCTCTGACAGACATTAATTGTAAAGCAGGAATTATGAAGGACTTTCTCATCCTGTCTTGGCAGAGCTAGGCTGTCAACATCCTTCCTTCCAAGTTTTGTTCATTTCAGACAGCATTCTGTTTACAGTTGAAGCAAGAGTTTTTTCTTACCCAGTGTCTAGCTTGGAAATATTTTAAAAATGAAATTAAAATTTTGGAAAAGAAAATTTCAACAAGTTAAAGAAAAAAAGTCAGTGGACAGCTTAACCAATAGAAGAAATCAAGTACAAGACAGAATATCAGAGATTGGAGGCACACAGATGAATTATGACACTAATTTGACAACAATAAAAATTAAAATAATAAATAAGGAAATAGTGACAGAACTTGTGATATCTAGGGGACATCTTTAAAAGACCAAAATTCAAAACATGGGCATGGAAGAAGGAAAATAAGTACAATCTAAATACATAAAAAATATGTTTGGTAAAATGGTGAAAATCACTTTCCAAATCTAGGAAAAGAAGTGGTCAAAATTTAGAATGTCAAACTTTAAGAATAGAAAAGAACCATTTATCAATATAACTAAAATATTGTCTATGTTAAGTACACAGAACAAAAAATATCATCTAAAATCATCTAAAATTGCAAGAGAGAAGCACCAAGTGAATATGAAGTCACGCCTATCAAAATGTAGTGCATTTCCTAAATGTACTCTAGCAGAAATTCTAAAAGCCAGGAAGACACAGTGGCACTTTGAATGAGAATATTCCCCACAGTCTCTGGTATTTGAACACTTGGTCCCCAGTTTCTGGTGCTGTTTGGAGAAGTCTAAAATATGCAACTTTGCAGGAAGAAGAGCATCATTCTGTGTGGGCTTTGAAAATTTAAAGCCTCTGCCACTTCCTGTTTGCTCTCTCTCTCTCTGGCCCATGCTTGCATTTGAAGATGTGAGTTCCCATTGTCCTGCCGCAGCAGCCACATATTATACTTGCTGGTATGCCTTTCCTCTATGATAGACTCCTATCCTTCTGGAACAGTAAGCCCAAATAAACTCATTTTTCTACAGGTTCCCTTGATCATAGTGTTTTGTTATAGCATCAAAATAGTAACTAATATAGAAATGGGTACCAGAGAGTGGGCTGTTGCTATGAAGGGCTTAACAAGTTGGTTTGGGGAAAAATGTGAAAATCTTTGGAACTTTGTACTAGAAAGACAGTTGAGTGCTGTAAGCAGAGCTTAAAGGACCATTCTAGTGGGAGGCTGGAAGACAATGCAATGTTCAGAGCAATGAGGACTGCGGAAGCCATGTTCAAGAAGTTTCAATAGGAACAACACAACCAACTGGATTAGAGGCCATTCTTGTTCTGTTTTGTCAAAGAATCTGGATGTCTTCTGCCCTTGTCTTAAGAATTTACCTGAGGCTAAGTTAAAAAAATAATGGAATTAGTTCTTTTGGTGGAATAAGTTTCAGCAGCAGAATGTTGAATCTGTTGCATGGTTGCTACTGTTAACACTTACAGAGTTCCACAGTGAAAATGAGCAAGTGGGGCAGATAGAAATACAAAATGTAGTTTGGAGAGTTTCTGTTCTGCTGCTGTAATAACACATTTTCGCCAAAGCAGCTTGTGGGAAGGCAAGGATTTGCTTGACTTCTACTCCCAGATTGGAATCCATCACTGAGAGAAGTTGAGGCAAAAACTCAGTGAGAACTATAAGCAGAAACCAGGGAGAAATGGTGCTCACTGGCTCTCTATATTGGTTTCTCCAACTGAAGCTCATCTAGCCTCATTATATAGCTCATGACCAGCTTGCCAAGAATGGTACCATCTACAGTGCTCTGGGCCCTCCTAGGTCATTTAACAATCAGGATAATACCTTGCAGGCATATTCACAGACCAACATAATAAAGACAACTGCTCAACTGAATCTCTATCTTCCCCCCTCAGATCTTCCTAAGCTGTATCAAGTTGACGGTATATGCTAACTTGGAATATATACATGTTGAAAGTGGAATTCAGATTAGGGAAAGGAAGAGCACCAATAGGAACAGAAGAGGTTTAAATAGCTGGGAGTAGGGGACAAATGTGGTAAAAGTACATGATTATCAATTTACATAACAACTTTTAAAATATGAAAGAATAAAAAAGGAAAATTGTGTGACAAAAGTTTTATTATGGACAGTTTGGCCACTGGGGACACAGGAAGCTACATCAAATACAATACAAATCCAAATATAATTGTATCCTCTACTAAAGCTTTGGGAGTTAGAAGTGAGAAAGCATACTTAAAACACCTATTGACATTGAGTAGCTGGGACTGGGAATTGATTTGGAGGGCTGATGTTATGAAAAGATAGTAAAGAATGACTCCAGGTTTCTGCTCTGGCTTCCTAATTGGTTGCTACCACAGTAAGGGGTGGTCTCGGCAGAACAGCAGTGTGAATTTTACTTTCAGTATTTATTTGAAGTAGAAAGAGATGAAATGCAAATATGCAGTTGTGTAATGGGCCTGGAATTCAGAAGGTGAAACAGAACATGGAATTCTCAGCAAGCAGATTGTGATTGGCATATATATTAATTGGTTAGATCACCAAAATGCTAAACTAAGATCTAAAAGCTAAGACCTATACTCCAAGAAAATAGAGCAAGGGTCGTTACAACATATGTAGACATTTATTATGAAAACCCAACTCTCCAAAAGATCTTCTTGAGAATTATGATTCATCAGAGTCAGAGCATTCTCCATTGTCCAAAACATCAATGTCAACAAGAGCTCAGGTGACCTGACAGACATTTTGCTCTGGCAATAGTTGGGAGAACTCGGTGATGGGTCCCCAGGCATGCTGACCACTCAGCTAGGCTCCATCCTATCTCCATGTAGAGTAATGCTGCATGAAACGCTCTCCAGATTTGGCACTAATTATGGGCAGCTGCGGTCACATTGTTAAGGAGAAATTGGCAGAATTCCCGTGACATTTTTTAGGCCCCTAAATTTAAAATGAAAAGAAGTTTTCAACCATGTTATTGTTAATTTTAAGCCTGTCCACACCTGGCATAATATTTTAATCTTACAGTTAAGAAACTCATTTGGAGTTATATTTAATAACAATTTTGATGTGTTCCAACATAATGGCTTCAGTTTGTTGTTCAAGTTTCTTGAAATGGAAAAAAATGTAAATCAGGTGACAGACACATAAAGGTACTATTATGTGGCATAAAATATACATTCGTGGGTCATTTGGCTAATATTGAGCAGGCAAACTACAGTTATAATCAAATATAAAGCTAAATACAAAATCATAAAAATTGCAAATAAATTATTAACAACCCCATCATGTGTTGACTACCAAAACATGCCTCCATTAAATCTCATACATTTTACCACTAGGAGAGTCCTGATCAGAATCCATTAACTCTTATTTCAGACCTTTCTAACAAGCTTGGTAACTACTGTACTTCCCAAGAGCAAATTAGAAGTAATAAGTTTGATGGAGCCAGAATCTCACTTTGGGACAAGCACATCAATGCAGTCGACGGTGGCAGCTGAGAGGAAACATGACAAAAAGAGGAAAGTAACTTCAAACAGTAGGAAATCGAGCTCCTTGTGAAGACTAGTCTTTGATCATTCAGCATAGAGTAGCTAACTTGCTGTATTTTATTAGTTTTTGGTGATTAATAATAACAAGTTATTTAAAAAGGTTTGTTAACTTAATATGAAAACATTATTTCAATAAGATATCAATAGATGTAAAACTGGTTAGTAAATTCAGAAAAGTCTGTGTCATTGTTTGTAAATTTTGCATATCTGAGGTCATTTTTAGTGAGGATGCTCTCTCCTAAAGTAAAATATCAGACATAAGTAATATCTTTAAAGATCATTCATTACTTCAGTTATGTAGTGCGTATTAAATAACCTCTAGTTTATTTATTTGTGCTATTTATTTTGGCCTTCTTAACTTCCACCTAATTTTATAATTATTTGTACATAATTTTCTTAGTCTTTATTAGCTACATAAACACAAATGAATCCATGTATACATCATAAATTCTGTTACAAAATGGCAATATCTAAAATATAAAATGTAAATAAAAAATAATTTGCAACACACTCCTACAGCCTTTGTTGAAAATAAATAATTGTAACAAAATTTACACTTGAATAATGTTGTAAAAATGTAGTCAGAATGCTGTCCAAAAAGGACAAAACCTGGAAGCAGGTAAGTCGACAGCCTAGCTCTACCAAGACAGGGTAGGTAAGTCCTTCATAACGCATGCTCTACAATCAATGTCTATCAGAGAAATGGGGCCAAATGACTGAAGATTGATACTGTAATGTATGGAGAGAAAATGGGAACTGTCCAGGCAGCCACTGGTATGTCATTTCTTAGTATGGGAAGCTGCAGGCCCTGTCCTTCCTATAAAATCAGATATATTTATCCCTCTCAGGTCTCTGAGGTGGTTGAAGAACAGATAGCTAGAGTCTCATAATTAAATTTTGAGTTGTTTAGGAGTCAAGAGAGTATTATACATCTAAGAAGATACTTTTAAAATTGTGTTGCAAGTTAGTATGAATGTTGAGTTATATATAGAACTTTAAACTCATGGAGATGGTTAGATAGTAGAATGTTAAAGTCAGGTGCCAAATACATATGGACTGGTGGACATTGGGAATGTATGCTAAGCCATATAACTCTCATAACTGTGGCCTAGTTACCTCTGTTGTACTGTATTGTATTTATTATTATAAGAAAAAGAGCCATTTGTTGGACTGAAAGGGGAAACTGTAGGGGGAAATAAGATATACCTTAAACTTAAAAGAAAAAAAAAAGGGAAGAGGATGCGGGGTTGAGGGTGGGAGGGTGGGACTGGAGAGGAAATAGGGAGGGGACTGTGATTGAGATGTAACTTGAAGAAATAAAAAATAAAGGAAAAAAATGTAAATTCATATGACTCTCAAAAGCTAAAACTGAGAAAATATTAGTTCAGATGAATACATGAACTAAAGTATGAATGACCAAAGATCATTAAAGAATTATGGTGTAAACAAAAGCTCATGTTGCCAGTTTATGGATCTTACAATGGGCAGGATGAAATCAGTATTATTATATCCACCATACAGCATAATAATCAGAGGAAGGCTGAATTTTCACATCTTGCTGAGAAAGATTTGAAATAAAAACATCTTTCTCTAATGCTCTTATTCAGTCCTCTTACATCCCTAATTAAAGTAGTTTGAATGAAAGGCCCAATACTCATGAGTCTTGTTTTTTTTTTAATTATTTCTATTTATTTTCTTACCAAGATAGTTTGTTAATTGAGATTTCATTTTACCTCTTTTTAAAAAATGTGTGTGCATGTGCATGCACTAAATACCATCTGTGAACACATTTAAGTAAATGTGTTCCCAACCCCAGTCTAAAAATCATTTTCATTTTCAAAAATATTTTCATTATCACTATATTTTATTCATGTAGGAGTCAGTCACAAGCTATTTAGTGGAGTTTATGTTTTATTCAAATGTAAATCAACAACTGATCATCATTATTTTTGTAGACTCATCATCTTTATTATTACTCATCAAGCATTTGTTCTTAGGTAGAATCCTCTAGAGAGTTGGAAAATGTCTCATGCATAAGAGAAAGCCACATTACTAGAGTCTGAAGCTTCCTTACTTGGTTTAGGTTTTGGGTAATGGGGAATTAGATAAACTCTGAATCGCAATAGATAAATCTGGAGAATACAGTCATGCCAGAAGGGTGGGGATTGTTCATCTGAACAGAAAGGTTATTTGTATCTGAATCAGGGGCGTGGATAAAGGAAAAAAATTCCAGTGTAACTCATGGAGAAAACAGCAAGGGGGATGAGTCAGAGGGTTGAGTCATCCTGGGAACCCAGTACAACAGCTTGTTAGTATTCTTCTGCTTATTAAATTTATCAAACTCTTTTTATTAATATAGGAACATGGGAGCCTGTTTTGAAGAGAGATTGTTTGGTGGAGAGGGTACTAATGTATTCCTTCCATATAAAGTGTTTAAAAGTGCCAATCCCTGAGTCAGCAGCAAAAGTAAAGGTAAGAATAAGTCGAACCTCCCCTCAAAACTATTCTGTTATCCATGAAAGGAATGATTGATAAGCTAGCTTCATTAAAATTAAAAACTGTTCTGTGAAAGGAAATGTCAAAGGAATAAGACAAGTCCAAATGTGGAGAAAATATTTACAGCGGTGCATCTGACAAAAGACACTTAACCACAAATATATATATGGAACTCTTAACACTCAACAGTAAGAAAGGAAATAAAAGTTACTAATAAAAACAACTACAGAAAGACCTAAAGAAACCTCCCTTCCTCTAAAGCTCACAGATATTAAAATCTTGAAAGGAACACTTTAGTATGTCATTAGGAAATGCAAATTGCATCTAAGTATTACTCCTTCACCCTTATCAGAATGGCCCAAATCCCAAACACAGGCAACATCACACGTGCCTGGAGATGGCGAGCACCTGGCTCCTTGTAGGAATTTAAAAGACCACAGCTGCCTTGAAAGACAGTTGGCACTTTCTTAGAACAACGAACTCTTAGACTGTGCTCAGCACCCTCTCCTGCGCCCCCACCAGCTATTTAATCAAATGAATTGAGATTTGGTGTCAATAAGAATCGTCACAATGGATGTTTATGACAGTCTTTTTCATAATGGACAAAAGCTGGATGCAGATAAAACACCCCTAAGTAGGTGAGTGGATAATTCAGCTCAGATATATCCCCTCTGCGCCATATTAATATGTGTGAAATGAATTGTCAAGCCATGGAGCGACATGGAGTTCGAAAAGAATATTATTAAGTGAAAGAACTCAATCTGAAAAGCATAACATTTTGCATAATTTCAAGTCTATAACACTTTGGAAAAAGGAGAAGCTACAGAGACAAGATAAGAAAAGTGATTCCCAGAGCCTGATGGAGGAATGGAGAATCCAAGTCCAAAGCTTCCTAAATGATAGACACGTCATGCTGCATTGTTCCAAATCCAGGAAATGTAAAGTGCCAAGGGCTAACCCGACTGTAAGCTGTGAACTTTCACTGTATAGGAATGTCAGTTGAGTGACAGCAACAACTGTGCCCTACTGTGTAGCCTGCAGATAACAAGGTAGAATGTGTACATGGAGGAGTAGGGTTGAGTGGAGGAACACTGTGCCTTCCGCCCAACTTTGGTGTGACCCTAAAATTGCTTTACAAAACAAAAAGAGAAGATAGAGTCGGAGACAAAGAATACAAATAACAAAAATAAAATAATTGCTACAACAAGCAGACAGACAAAAGACTTGAACAAGGATCTTAACCTTGATCAAACCAGCATTTATGAAGTTCTGCCCAGTCCTAGCAGAAAACACATTTTTAAATTGTGTAGAGACCATATCCTAAGAAAGATAATTTTCTATGTTGAAGAGAGTTGCATTTCTCTGAATATTAAAGTGAGATGTTACTTATGACTTGTGGCATTCAAACTTCTGTAAAAAGAGGGTAGATCAGCATGGAAAGAAAACAGGTGAGCCCCTAATATGGGGGAAAAGAGCAGCAAAGCCTATTGTAGGGATGGGAGATGATTTGGCACTCAAATTTGAAGCTGTTTTTGTTGCATGTGCCCTTTTTCTTTGCTACATAATGTCAGGTCCCAGGGAATGTCCGCCACACACAGCTGCGTGTGTGAATGAACGAAACGAAAACTGTAGGTACAAAATATAAAGAGCGGAGAGCTCAGCACTTGACTGGGAGCCAGGGCAGAGATAAGGGAGAGGCCTTAACGCTTGGGGTAACAGAAGTTCACCACCAGAAAGACACTGGAGTCAGAAGTGAACAGCATGAATACACCTGCAGAAACCCACGAGGGCACCAGTTGGCTGTAAAACATCATGGAGAGATTTAACCCTCTTTGACCTTCGTGTTTGGAGGATGACCCCAAAGAACACTGTGTTAACATTTTCTCTCCCCCCTGCAAGTCTTCACTGAAAAATGTAGCCACGCACAGATTTATTTCTGGATTGATGCTAACCACCTCTACCACAGAGGAAAAAAAAAATACTTACAGTGCACTTATAAATAAATATCTTTATTACATCCTTATCACCCTCTTACACTTTAAGCATTGTCTCTCAAAAGTGACAAAAGCAAAGGGTGGAGAGATGGCTCCGCTGTTAAAATCACTGGCTGCTCTTTAGGGGGCCTGGGTCTGATTCCCAGCCTGATGGTCTGTACCTCCAGTTTCAGGATAGCCAATGCCCTCTTCTGGCCTCCGTAGGCACTGCACGCCCATGGTACACAGGCATAAAGCCGGCAAAACACCCACACATATAAGATAAAAATAATAAAGACGGACTGCACCAAGAGTGGGGACAAAATGACAGGGTGGAAATCACAGGATACTTTGAAAATGAAAAGACCTACAAACAGAAATTTACTCTTTTCTTCATCTGTCCCCACCTAATCTTTGGACCCACCTCCACATTTTAATATTCTCAACTGATAGCACATAGAAGTAGGAAAACACCAACGGAATCTACCTTTTGGTTTATGCGCACAGGCAACAGAGATGACCAAATGAGTTCGGAACACACTGTAGTACATTGCTGCTTCACATTAAGGCATTTTCTTTGTGGAGAAAGGAGCTCATTTGCTGACACGCTCTGGGCTCCTATCTGGGGATGCATCATCTTAGCCCCACTTGCCAGCTCCTGCATCTCAGCATCTTTCTGGAAGCTGCAAGACACCTCAGTCTCCATACTGGACTACATGGCTTCACGAACATTTGTAGCATACCCTACATGATCACCAAGTGGTGTTGTGTAGGATGACAGAGATGGGATAAAGCACAGAGCCCAGGGCAGGGAGGATCCCTGTAGGGCTAGAGTCAGGGCGTCACGCTGCTTACTGTAGCTGTTTTTGTGATGAGTCTGCATTGCCCAGATGCTATTGCACTAGGTGGTAAAATGGGGTAGATTATTATCACTGTACCTCCAGGAACTGGCACCTCACCTGTCTAACAGTGAAAACTGCCTCATGATTTTAAATGATTTTAGGTTGGATTATGGTGAATTCAAGGACTACGCACAAATCTGAAACAGAAAAAAGTTTGATCACACTGTGGCAAGAACTTCAACTAACGAATGATAATCAGTCAGACAGCCCTCTGAGAGGAAGAATTTTTTTTCCAGTTGCCCAAGCCAGATACTCCATTAAAGTCAAATGGCTTATGGCCAATGAGAGTAGTTAATATTACAGAGACTTGGGGAAACCATTTGTGGGTTTTCCATTTCGACACCGTGTGTAGCAAAAATCAAATTACAGGCAACCTGTGCAGTGAGCAATAATTTCCAAAATGACCCCCATCCTGAACCCCAGGCCTTTGAACGACCCCTTCCCAGAACTGAACTCTGTCTCTTCCATTTAACAATGAGTGCCCCCTTGCCTGTCCTCTGCTTTAGGATCCCAGACCAGCACCCAAGCAATACTAAACATCTATTTTAGGAAAAATGACAGCTGGATCAACACATTTTAATGGTGTTGTGACCGCTGTGACTCTACGCTGTATGATTCTCAGGCACAGTGAACCTCACTGCACCTCAGTACAAGAGAACACACAAGGACAGGATATCTGAGGAACCAAGGAACTAGACTTTTTAAAAAAGTGAAGGCTATGTAGTAGGAATTCTGCTCCAGCTCAGGGGCAATCCAACTCCTGATGATCCCTCACTCGCCTCTAGATATTTAAACAGAAAGCAGTCTTGAGGTAGCCTGTTAAACTCTAAGGCAACTATGTAAGAATTTGATCTTATCTTTAAGAAAATGACATGTAACCTTGCATATGTGCTTCTCCATTAGACGCTAACAGAAATATAAAAGCAATGTCCTAAGACAATTGGAAGAGATGGAATAAGGAGTCTCAATTTCATCTCTGCCCTTGACTTTGACCACACTTTCCTCTCCACTCTCACACATTTTTTTCTTGCCTTTTCTTCTTGTCTTTCATTCTTACCTCACCTACCTCAGCTATGACTAACTGACAAACCACAGGGCTTGCAAAAACAGCTCTCCAAAGTCCTGCTCTCACAGTTATTAAATGTGACTACACCAACAAACCTAAGCCATGGGCATGAAAACTAGAACAGCCTCCAACTGAAGGTTTCACAGCAATTACACACAAATACCACTATCCTAGCCAAACCACAAAAATACATAGCTCTGTCGCTCCTTATTGTGCAAAATATCAAGCCAGCATCAACTCAGAGAGCTACTTGGGCTTCAGGTTTCCCCTAGAAAGCAGTAACTGAATAGTCTTTAAGGCAGCGGTTCTTAACCTGTGGGTCACAACCCCTTTGGTGGTCAAATGACCCTTTCCCAGGGGTTGCATAAGACCATTGGAAAATGCAGATATTTATATTATGATTCATAACAGTAGCAACATTACAGTTATGAGGTAGCAATGAAAATAATTTTATGGACGATGGTCATCACAGCATGAGGAACTGTATTAAAGAGATTCAGCATTAGGAAGGTTGAGAATCACTGCTTTAAAGTATATTTGAGTTGTCTAACATGTTGTTCTCACATTCTTAATGCAAATGTTATCTTTCAAATATAAACTTCTATTCATTGAGCAATACCATATTTTTATGTGCATAAACATGTGTACACACATACACACATACATGCATATTTCCTGTTACCATAACAAAGTACCCAATGCTTGGGACTTGGTAAAGAAAACAAGTTTACTTATCCAAATGCTCTGGAAATGAGGAGCATAACACCAGGACATGTTCTTCTTCTAGTCAGAACTCCCTAGAGTGCTTCCCAATATGGTAAATGGTTTTGTTTTTTTTTTTTGGCAGAACACATGCAACAAGGAGAGATTATATGGCAAGGCAGGAAGTCAGAGAGATTCAAGGTCTTTTGTAACAACCTTTTCTTACAGAGACCAACTGGAGGTCCATGAAAACTACATTAGTTGGGGGCAGTACCCTCATGACCCAACCACCTTTTTCTAAGTACGCTTCTTACCCGGTTACACTTCAGAGCAAAAAAAAAAAAAAAAAAAAAAAAGCCCTTGATGAATACACTCAATGCTCA
Organism: Lophiomys imhausi; assembly: GCA_907164525.1. Classification (NCBI taxonomy): domain Eukaryota; kingdom Metazoa; phylum Chordata; class Mammalia; order Rodentia; family Muridae; genus Lophiomys; species Lophiomys imhausi. The sequence continues at coordinate 1,234,775 of CAJQZJ010032097.1, forward strand.
GGCTTGTGTACATTGTATTAAGGAATAGCTGGCACCTACTTCAGATTTTATCATCTCACCTTCTACTTCATTCTTAATTAAGTCAGGATTTCAGCCTGGACTACAAAATGACATTTATGCCATTCTCATGCCAGTAGTATGCAAATTTCTCCTGTCAACTTCTCCCCTGTGTCTGACTTGTTTTCTTCATTTCCTTATCCATACTATGAACTTCTTAACATCCCTTACATCCAAACCAAAGGGCAAAAGAGCCAAACCCTCTCTTTTTAAGGAGAGCACAGGCAATCTGCTGACTTGAGCTCATCATGGCCAAGTTGTAGGCGCAACATGATTTGTCTCCAGTTTTATTGAGGTGTAATTGACAAACGAAAATTGAGTAAGGTTAAGGTACACAATATGATACTCTTATATAAATATAAAATTTCTGCCACAGTCCAGCAAATAAAAATCATGTTACCACATATAACTATACTTGCATGTGTGTCAGTCTAGTAGACATTTCTCCTTTCTCAGAAAATTTAAACATATTTCATAATCATGCTATATGACAGGTTCCCCAAACTTATAACTAGCATATAACAACATTTATATTCTTTAACCAATATCCATGTTGCTCTCAGTCTCCCCCAGAGCCTGCAGCAAGACCACTTGGGCCCAGAACTGTGAACACAGGATTGTTCTCATAATACACCCATTCACATTTCTTCCCCCTAAAGACAAAACACACAGGCAGAATGGCTACTTCGGGATAAGACGTGAGATTAGACACAGCTGAGTAATGAAAGCCATCACTGCCTTCCAACGTGGAGACTATCTCAGTGAATGTGGAACTCTCTTAAGGCCATCTTTGCCTTTTCCTGCCATCTGACTGACAGTCTCTCTCTCTCTCTCTCTCTCTCCTCTCTCTCTCTCTCTCTCTCTCTCTTTCTCTCTCTCTCTCTCTCTCTCTCTCTCTGTGTGTGTGTGTGTGTGTGTGTGTGTGTGTGTGTGTGTGTGTGTGTGTGTGTATATGTGTGTGTGTTCCTGCTGCTGGGTTAGATCAGTGAGTGTCCCAGTCAGCATTAAGGTCAACTTATCACAGCCTAGAATCACCCTAGAGAGGAGTCCCAATGAGCAGTTGTCCTTACCAAGTTCATCTTGGCCATGTCTGTGAGGGACTATCTTGATTGATACCCATGCAGGAGAGCCCAGTCCACTGAACGCCCTATCATTCCCTGGGCAGCTAGTCTGGGGCTATATAGGGAAGCTAGCTGAGCACCCTTGAGATTTAGGGAACCAGGAGACAACAAGAAGCATTCCTTTGTGGTTTTTTGCTTCAAATTTCTGCCTGGAATTCCTAATGTCTTCCTTTATTAGTGGATTAAGACTTGCAAGTGTAAGCTTTTTACTGTATGGTTTTTTTTTTTTTTTTTTTTTTTTTTTTTTTGGTTAGATTGTTTCATCACAACAACAGAGAATAAACTAGAATAGTAGGTAGAGGTGATTAATATCAAGTCTGATGACCCAAAATTAATCCCTGGGACACATATGGTAGAAGAAGACAGCTGCCCCATACCAAGATATCCTCACACCTCTAAAAACATGATCCATCTATATATCTGTATGTCTATCTATCTAGCTATCTAGATTCCTCTCTCCTTTGCATGCATACAATTTATTAAAAATGTCATTTAAAAAATAGACCTGAAATTATCTTTTTTTATATACTTTATTTATTTATTTCTTCAAGTTACATCTCAGTCACAATCCCTTCCCTACTCCCCCTTCCTATCCCACCCTTCCACTCTCTTCCCCCCAACAGCTCTCCCTCTCAGTCCAACAAATGATTCCTTCTCTTATAACAGTAAATACTATACAAAACAACAGAAATAAATACGCCACATTTATGAGAGTTAAATGGCCCAGCATACATTCCCAATGTCCAGTTCATACATATTTGGCCCCTGACTTTGAGATCTCAAAAGACAATTTGTTAGTATTGAGTAGGCCTTTTGTAAGTAGCTTTTAAACTTAAGTCCTTCCAAATCCTATGTGTCTGTCTCTGCATTCTAATTATTGGGATCAAAGACCTGTGGTTCCCATCTGAAGGGATTAAAGATGTGCTCCACCACTCCTGGATCGAAGTTTTTCTCTATTTAGAGTTTGTTTTGTATCAGGCTGACCTTGAGCTCTGAGATCTGCCTGTTTCTGTCTCTAGTGTGTTGGGATTAAGGGTGTACTCTTCTTGAATGATGGGATTAAGGGTGTGCACCCTCACCACCCTGTTCTGTGTAACTCTAGAATTTATAAGACAACTAAATCTATAGTGCTCCTCCCGTCTCTGCTGAAGTTAAAGGTATGGGTTACCACACATTTCATGTATTTTATCTTAGCTCTAAGTTTTTTCGACTCTTGGAGGTTTATAAAACCAGGTTGAATGGCTGTAACCTTTATTTTATTTACAGTGTTTTAAAATTGTTACCTGCTTTTTTTTAATTAATAAATTTATTTGTTTGTTGCTTCAGGTTATATCTCTATCATATTGTCCTCTTTCCCCGCTTCCCAGCCCCACCCTCCCATCCTATACCCCCTGATCCTTCCCTCTTGTTCCTCTGGGGTGGAGTGTCCCTACATAACAGTCCCTCGCCACAGTTCAGTAGTCATATGAGGGCCAAGAGCCTCTTCATACACTGGGGGCCTACAAGGCAGTACCGCCAGTGAAAGGTGTCTCATTGCTACGAAGGGAAAACTAAAAAAAGACCCACAGACACACAAACCCACAAAAACAAAGAATAACAACAAAAAAAGAAAGGAAAAAGAAAAAAAAGTCTATGTCCATGTTCCTTTTGGTGTGTTGGTTGTAGTACAGATATCCTGTACTATATAGCTAAAATCCTACTATAAGTGAATAGATGCCATGTGCATCCTTCTGAGTCTGGTTTAGCTCACTCAGGATGAGCTTCTCTAGTTCCATCCATTTGGTTGCAAATTGCATAATTTCATTCTTTTTTTTGTGCTTGTTATTTTTCTTTTTTTTTCTTTATTTTTTATTTCTTCAAGTTACATCTCAATCACAGTCCCCTCCCTATTCCCCCTCCAGTCCCACCCTCCCACCCTCAACCCCCCATCCTCTTCCCTTTTTTTTTTTCTTTTAAGTTTAAGGTATATCTTATTTCCCCCTACAGTTTCCCCTTTCAGTCCAACAAATGGCTCTTTCTCTTATAATAACAAATACAATAAAGTACAACAGAGGTAATTAGGCCACAGTTATGAGGGTTATATGGCTTAACATACATTCCCAATGTCCAGTCCATATGTATTTGGTACCTGACTTTAGCATTCTACTATCTAAACATCTCCGTGAGTTTAAAGTTCTATATATAACTCAACATTCATACTAACTTGCAACACAATTTTAAAAGTATCTTCTTAGATCCATAATACTCTCTTGACTCCTAAACAACTCAAAATTAAATTATGAGACTCTAGCTATCTGTTCTTCAACCACCTCAGAGACCTGAGAGGGATAAATATATCTGATTTTATAGGAAGTACAGGGCCTGCAGCTTCCCAAACTAAGAAATGACATACCAGTGGCTGCCTGGACAGTTCCCATTTTCTCTCCATACATTACAGCATTGATCGTCAGTCATTTGGCCCCATTTATCTGACAGACATTTATTGTAGAGCAGGGGTTATGAAGGACTTACCTACCCTGTCTTGGCAGAGCTAGGCTGTCGACTTACCTGCTTCCAGGTTTTGTCCTTTTTGGACAGCATTCTGTCTACAGTTGGAGAAAGGGGCTTTTCCTACCAAGAGATAGGCTTGCGACTAATTCAATCATCTCCCACTGGAGATTCTTCGATGCTCATTTTCTACTTGGAGGAGAATAGGGGGTGCTGTCAGGAGTTGATATGTCTTGATATAAAAAAAATCTAAAGTTACGAAAACATCTTTGAATGCCATATTCTTCAGATCTCTTGAGGTTTTTGAAAAGGCCCTATCTATCTCTTACATTAGGGTAAGCAGATATTGCTTGTCTCTTAGCAGATTGCTTAGCAAGTAACTATAATAGGCTGTCATAGTACCTAACAGAATGACCAGCTTGCATAACCATTAGTTTGGATTTCTTAATTATTCTAAACAGATTATGACAATTAGTAGTAAAAGGCTGAAACATCACATTTCATTTTTTTTCTTTACCTCCTAACCCTTCCATCCCATTTCTCTGAGGTGGGGTGTCCTTATATAACAGTCCCCCATCCCAGTTGAGAGGTCGTATGAGGGCCAAGAGCCTCTTCATTCATTGGGGATCTACGAAGCAGTACCATCAGTGAAAAGTGTCTCGTTGCCCGGGAGAGAGAACTACTAAACAAACAAACCAATAAGCATACAATAGATAAAAAAGACTAAAAATAGAAAAAATATAACTAATATATAAAAAATAAATAAATAATAAAAATTAAAAATAAGAAGTCTATGTCCAAGTTCACTTTGGTGTGTTAGTTGTAGTATTGATACCTTCTACTATATAGCTAAAATCCTACTATAAGTGAATAGATGCCATATGTGTCCTTCTGAGTCTGGGTTAGTTCACTCAGGATGAGCTTTTCTAGTTCCATCCATTTCGCTGCAAATTGCATAATTTCATTGTTTCTGATAGCTGAATAATATTCCATTGTATAGATGTACCACAGTTTTTTGACCCATTCTTCGGTTGAGGGACATCTGGGTTCTTTCCAGTTTCTAGCTATTACAAATAAGGCTGCTATAAACATAGATGAGGAAACTTCCTTATGAATCCGTGAAGAGGCATTTGGGTGTATTCCCAGAAGTGGTATGGCTGGGTCCTGAGGCAGAGCTATTCCAAGTTTTTTAAGATATCGCCAGACTCACCTCCATAGTGGTTGCACAAGCCTGCATTCCCACCAGCTATGGAGTAGGGTACCCCTTTCTCCACACCCTCGCCAGCATGTGCTGTCATTTGAGTTTTTGATCTTAGCCATTCTGACAGGTGTGAGATGGAATCTCAGAGTCGTCTTGAGTTGCATTTCTCTGATGATTAAGGATGTTGAGCATTTCTTCAAGTGTCTCTCAGCCTTTAGGAAGTCCTCCTTTGTGAATTCTCTATTTAGCTCTGTCCCCCATTTTTGATTGGATTATTTGGTTTCTTGGCATTTAATTTCTTGAGTTCTTTGTAGATTTTGGATATTAGCCCTCTGTCAGATGAGGTGTTGGTGAAGATTTTCTCCCAGTCTGTTGGTTGCCGGTTTGTTCGAATGACAATGTCTTTTGCCTTACAGAAGCTTTTCAGTTTCATGAGGTCCCATTTATTGATTGTTGATCTCAGGTCCTGAGCTGTTGGTGTTCTGTTCAGGAAGTTGTCACCTGTGCCAATGAGTTCGAGGGTTTCTCCTACTTTTTCTTCTAGTATCTTTAGTGTGGCTGGCCTTATGTTAAGGTCTTTGATCCACTTGGAATTAAGTTTTGTACAAGGTGATAGGTATGGGTCTAATTTCATTCTTTTGCAAGTGGACATCCAGTTGGACCAGCACCATTTGTTGAAGATGCTGTCCTTCTTCCATTGTACGTTTTTGACTTCTTTGTCAAAGATTAGTTGGCCATAGGTGTGTGGATCCATGTTTGGGTCTTCAATTCGATTCCATTGATACACTGGTCTGTTTCTATACCAATACCATGATGTTTTTACTATTATTTCTCTGTAGTACAGCTTGAAATCTGGGATGGTTATACCTCCAGATGTTTTTTCATTGTACAGGATTGATTTAGCTATTCTGGGCTTTTTGTTGTTCCATATGAAGTTGAGAATAGCTTTTTCCAGGTCTATAAAGAATTGTGTTGGTATTTTGATAGGAATTGCATTGAATCTATATATTGCTTTTGGTAGGATAGCCATTTTTATTATGTTGATCCTACCTATCCATGAGCATGGGAGATCTTTCCATCTTCTAAAGGCCTCTTCCATTTCTTTCTTCAGGGGCTTGAAGTTCTTGTTGTATAGGTCCTTTACTTGCTTGGTTAGAGTTAACCCAAGGTATTTTATATTGTTTGTGGCTATTGTGAAGGGGGTTGTTTCCCTTATTTCTTTCTCAGTACATTTGTTTGTTGTATATAGAAGGGCTTCTGATTTTTTTTTTTTGAGTTAATTTTGTATCCAGCCACCTTGCTGAAGGTGTTTATCAGCTGTTAGAGTTCTCTGGTGGAATTTTTGGGGTCGCTTATGTATACTATCATATTGTCTGCAAATAGGAATATTTTGACTTCTTCATTTCTAATTTGTATCCCCTTGATCTCTTTTTGTTGTCTTATTGCTCTAGCAAGAACTTCAAGTACTATATTGAAGAGATATGGTGAAAGTGGACATCCTTGTCTTGTCCCTGAGTTTAGAGGAAATACTTCAAGTTTCTCTCCATTTATTTTGATGTTGGCCACCGGCTTGCTGTATATTGCCTTTATTATTTCTAGGTATGGTCCTTGTATGCCCGTTCTCTCCAGAACTTTTAGCATGAATGGGTGTTGGATTTTGTCAAATGCTTTTTCTGCATCTAGCGAGATTATCATGTGGTTTTTTTCTTTCATCTTGTTTATATGGTAAATTACGTTGATAGAGTTTCATATGTTGAACCATCCCTGCATCCCTGGATGAAGCCTACTTGATCATGGTGTATGATACATTTGATGTGTTCTTGAATTCGCCTTGCTAGTATTTTATTAAGTATTTTTGCATCTATGTTCATGAGGGAGATTGGTCTGAAGTTCCCTTTCTTTGTTGGGTCTTCGTGTGGTTTAGGAATCAGGGTGATTGTGGCCTCATAGAATGAGTTTGGCAGTGTTTTTTCTGATTCTATTTAGTGGAAGAGTTTGAAAAGTATTGGTGTTAGCTCCTCTTTGAAAGTCTGGTAGAATTCCGTGCTAAAGCCATCTGGCCCTGGGCTTTTTTTGGTTGGGAGATTTTTAATGACTGTTTCTATTTCCTTAGGGGTTGTTGGGCTGTTTAATCTGTTAATCTGATCTTGATTTAGTTTTGGTAGGTGGAATCTATCGAGGAAATTGTTCATTTCACTTGGGTTTTCAAATTTGGTGGAGTATAGATTTTAAAGTAGGACCCAAATATTCTCTGGATCTCCTCAATGTCTGTTGTTATTTCTCCCTTTTCATTTCTGATTTTGTTGATCTGGGTTCTTTCCCTTTGCCTTTTAGTTAATTTGGCTAAGGGTCTGTCTATTTTTTTTTATTTTCTTGAAGAACCGACTCTTGGTTTCATTGATTCTTTGTATAGTTCTTTTTGTTTCTAAGTTGTTGTTTTCAGCCCTAAGTTTGATGATTTCCTGCCTTCTCCTCCTCTTGGGAGTGTTTGCTTCTTTTTTTTCCCAATTCACCCAGTTTAGCTGTTAATTCACTAATATGAGCTGTCACAATTTTCTTTTTGAAGGCACTTAGTGCTATGAACTTTCCTCGTAGCACAGCTTTCATTGTATCCCATAGGTTTGGGTATGTTTTGCCTTCATTGTCTTTGGATTTTAAGAGGTCTTTGATTTCCTTCTTTATTTTTTCCCTGACCCAGTAGTCATCCAGTAAGGAGTTGTTCAATTTCCATGTGTGTGTAGGCTTTCTGTTGATTCTTTTGCTGTTGAAGACCAGCTTTATTCCATGGTGGTCTGATAAGATACAAGGTGTTATTCCAATTTTCTTGTATCTGTTGAGACTATCTTTGTGTCCGACTATGTGGTCGATTTTGGAGAAGGTTCCATGAGGTGCTGAGAAGAAGGTGTACACCTTTGTGTTTGGGTGAAACGTTCTGTAGATATCTGTTAGGTCCATTTGGTTCATGATCTCTGTCAGACCCAATATTTCTCTGTTGGCCTCAGTCTTGATGATCTGTCCATTGTTGTGAGTGGGGTGTTGAAGTCTCCCACTACTAATGTGTTGTGATTGACATGAAATTTAAGTTTTAGAAGCGTTTCTTTTACAAATGTAAGTGCTTTTGTATTTGGGGCATAGATGTTCAATATTGAGATGTCCTCTTGATGAATATTCCCTTTAATGAGTATATAATGCCCTTCTCTGTCTTTTTTCATTAACTTCAGTTGGAAGTCTGTTTTGTTTGATATTAGGATGGCTACTCCAGCTTGCTTCCTGGGTCCATTTGCTTGGAAAACCTTTTCCCAACCCTTTACTCTGAGGTAGTATCTGTCTTTGATAGTGAGATGTGTTTCTTGTATGCAGCAAAAAGATGGGCCTTGTTTGTGGATCCAATCTGTAAACCTGTTTCTTTTTATTGGGGAGTTGAGTCCATTGGTATTGATGGATATTAGTGACCGGGGTTGTTATTTCCCATTAGTTTGGTATAGGTGATCGTCCTGTGCCTCTTTTGGTTTAGTTGCTGTGGGGTTATCTATTCCCTCTGTTTTCTTTGGTGTAGTTTTCTTCTCTGGGTTAGAATTTTCCTTCTAGGATTTTCTGTAGGGCTGGGTTTGTGGGTAGATATTGTTTAAATTTGATTTTGTCATGGAATATCTTGTTTTCTCCATCTATGTTGATAGAGAGTTTTGCTGGGTATAGTAGTCTGGCTTGGCACCTATGTTCTCTTAGGACTTGTAGGATATCTGTCCAGGCCCTTCTAGCTTTTAAAGTTTCTGAGGAGAAGTCAGGTGTAATTCTGATGGGTCTGCCATTGTATGTGACTTGACCTTTTTCTCTTACAGCTTTTAATAATCTTTCTTTGTTCTGTACATTTGGTGTTTCAATTATTATGTGGCGAGAGGAGTTTCTTTTCTGATCTAATCTGTTCGGTGTTCTGTAAGCCTCTTGGATTTTTATTGGCATCTCTTTTTTCACGTTTGGGAAGTTTTCCTCTATGATTTTGTTGAAGATATTTTCTGGACCTTGGAGTCGAGAGTCTTCTCTGTCCTCTATGCCTATAATTCTTAGGTTCCATCTTTTCATTGAGTCCTTGTTTTCTTCGATGTTGTGGGTGAGAGATTTTTTAGCCTTCTCATTTTCTTTGGATGTTGTACTGATTTCTTCCATCGAATCTTCCATGCCTGAGATCCTGTCTTCCATCTCTTGCATCCTATTGTTGATACTCACATCCGTAGTTCCTGTTCTCTTCCCTTGATTCTCCACTTCCTCTTTTAACTCTGTGTTTTCTTTATTGTTTCTACTTCTATTTTCATGTCTTGAATGGTATTGTTCGCTTTGTACATTTCCTTCTCCAGTTTGTTTGTTTTTGCATGGAAATCTTTCATTATTCTGTCCTTTTCCTGTTCAAGCTGAGTCACCTTGACTTGGAGCTCTTTAATGGTGTTATTCCTTGTTTTGACTTGTAAAATTGTGGCTTCTTTGAATTCCTTCATAGATTTAAGTTCTTCTTGAAGGGACTCTGTCACTTTCCATAATGTAGAATTGTCATTGTTTTCATGTGTTTCTGCTGTTGTGAGGTCATCAGAATTAGATGAACTAGGATAGTTCTGCGTTGTTGGAGTCATATTTCCTTGATTTCTGTTTTTTCTTGGACCTTTGGCTATGTGGATGTGTTTAGCTGTCTGCTCTCATCATCTTCTGGGCTTGGATCCACAGGGGATGCTTTGGTGTAGCAGTCGAATTGCTTGGCTATCTGTCGTTGGTTACAGGGGGATCTCAGGGTGACTGTGTTTCTAATAGCCTGAAGCACTGCGAGACAGTGCAGCCTATTCCCAGGTAATGAGGAATGGCCCGGGATTGTTTCACTGCTCCCAAGTCAGACTTCTCTATGTTGCACACTGAGTGATCAGCCTGTAGTGGTACTGATGGTATGGACCTGTTTGCCCAGGCATGGATTCTGTGGACTCTGGTTGTCCCCACAGAGACTGAGAGGGCCCAGCTCCACGCCTAATATGTCTGGGTTTTCCAGAATACTGCTATGGTCCCCTGGCTTCTGGCTTTCATGTTTTGGAGCCCTTGGCCTCTGTGCATCTCCACTGCTAGGTCTGCCTCTGTGTGCCTCTGTGAGCTCCCAGCCCTGCCACTTCACTGTGCGGGCTTCCTGTCTGGCTCCTCCGCCATGGGTGCAGCACTTCTGCCCCATGCTCCTGTGCCGGCTTCCCCTGGCTCCTTCCCTGAGGGTGCGTGCCCCTGTCCTGCCTCCCTGTTCGGTCTTCCACCTGGCTCCTTAGCTGCGGGCACAGGATTCAGTCCTGCCCCCCCCCCCCCGTGTGAGCTTTTGCCGTGTTCCTTAGCTGCGGGCGCGCGTCTCTGCCCTGCCCCCCTGTTTGGTCTTCCACCTGGCTCTTTTACTGCGGCTTGCACAGCTGCGGACCTCCCGCCATGCGCCCTGTTTCTGCCTTGCTAAGACTTCAACTAGCCCGCAAGTTTCCTAAATAGCTATAAGGTCCACCTTAGGTGTGGGGAGCCTAGTAGGCTAGTGAGTAATCCCCGTGTGGGATCTGATTCTGCCTGCTGTGTATTAGAGTCAATCTTACCAGGTGCCTCTCTAAATGGGAGTTCCCGAGTCCCGGATTTAGCATCTTCCATGTCTGGGAGAGATGGGGGGAGAGCCTTGCCCTGGGACTTTTAACAGTCCCTTGGGAGCTGTGTGTGTTCCCAGAGGGTCTATCCCCTCTGGTTTTTGCACAGTGTCCAATAACTCTGTGCTTTTTATGGCTCTTTTCTCCACGTTCAAAATGCGTCCATGCGGGCCGCTGCCATCTTGGATCCCCTGAAATCATCTTTTAAGCACTGTTGATTCCCTCTATCATCCCATCCAAATGAGCCTCCACCCACCAGACAAAAGGTCCCTAAGCTCATTTGAAAGTCAGCACTCATTTATACAGTGAGATTATGCAGTTAGTGTAGGTCAGTAACAAGTGAATTCAGGAGAATGATCTATGTTGGCTTACTCATTAGACATCTCAGCTTATGAAAGGTGAGACTCCTTTCTCTGTTTCCTTAGTTTGGGGAGGGGGATAGAGATCTATATCTTAGTACTTCTAAACATTTGGTCTATCTTTTCATTACCTCTAGCTCCAACTTTTCACGACCTCCAACTTTTCATGAAAGTTCATTCAAATACTAGGTCCCTATGACAAGCTATCCTTTCCAGTGTTAATATACCAACATTACCTACACAGAAACTCCTGGCATATTATGTATCAGGTTATCCACAAACCCAGCATCATTCTTCTGTGCTGGTGTGCTCCATACAACTCAGTGCTCCATTGGTAATCCCATTTCAGCAGGGTAAAGCCAGACATGTCCTTCTTTTATCCTGGGTACTATCATTTAACAATTCTAAAATAATCATTTGCCTGACTTGCAGTAACATGTAGACACTGAAGTTATCATTTCAGTGGAGCCAAGTTCACTGTAATCAGATACCTTTTCACATAACCTTGTTGTTACAACATCAACAACCTTCATGTTGCAATGTTTAATCTTATACTCACCCATCTAACAGCTCCCTCCATTCATAGCTGTTGGAAGCTCAACATGCCCTAAACTGAAATCACATCATTCATTCCACAGCCTGACCTAAGCACACTCTTCACGACCTCCTACTGGTTTCTCAGATGATCAGCCTTGGGGAAATTCTTTCATACACTCTTCAGCACACTTTCTAATTCTTCATCTCTCTGGCCAGTCTTCCTTCAGGACACACCCAGAAGTTCTGTAAGCACACCTCATGTCTTTCTCAAGCACCTTACCTGGCTCTTCTCAGTGGAATCTAACTGTCTCTGTGTTTATTAACACAGCAACCAAGAAAATCTTGTTGAACACAAAGGGCTCAAGGTCCTCAGTGACTTCTGAAAGGCCATTCTTCATAATAGTATCAAACTCGACCTTATCCTCTCTGTGTTCCAGCCACACTGGTCTCCTTGATTCCTTAAGTACAGCAGGAATATTCCAGGCTCATCGCTTTGGGATTTTATTCCTGAACACATCTCCATACCAAAGCACACTATGTAGACTATTTTTATATATTGGCTGTGTATTCATATGCACAAATATCCAGCTGTGACCATCCTCCTAGCAATGAACAGACACTCAAGTATGATTTGCATCATCTCTAAGGCTTGCCATTGTTGGTGCCTATGCAGTAGTCAAATAACTTTCACATAGGACTATCGACCAATGAAGACAGTAACTAATAGAGAGTCCCCAGGCATTTCTAAGGATTCATATACTTTGAAGTATTTCAGCAAGAATGTATTGACCTCCTTGGGGAAAAGGATTATGTGCGACAATCAGACATGATTATCTAATGGTGAGGATCAAAGGGCATTGACTAAAATCTGCAGTTGCCATAGCTACTGAGTCATAAGACTTTACTATAGTTCTCTTATTACAAGCCTGAGATTTACAGTTAAGACCTGCTTTTTTTGACAAGAGAGGTTATCTGTTCACTAAATCTGGGAGTTTATTAGAATTATTTCCAGCCCACATTGTTTTGCCAAATTGAATCTGATTCAGTGAAATTAAAATACACTGTTCTTAAGGTGCACTTCATAACTTACTTTAACTCTGTCAATCTTTTTAAGATGTGAAAAATATCTTAAGAGCAAGATGGGTCTTAGAGGATAAGACGATCATTCTGCATTTTAAAGAGAGTGGCTTCTCGCCTCACTGCAGCTCTGAAATAGACATACAGCTGAGAGGTTGACAAGGTGGGAACCAGGCAGCAGGTTTTAAATTGTCTGCCACAAAATAGTGTGATACTTTCCCCCTGGTGACACCAGGTGGGTTGCATAAGGCAGGTTTTGAATCCCCAAACATCAATCATCAAAACATGCTTGGTTATCTAAAGTTACTTTCTGAAGCCTTCCTTCCATTATGGATTTTAAAACATAATCCGTTGACTGGCTTCCCTAAAATTGAACATAGTTCTCAACCTCTTATTATGAAACAAGTTCATCACCCACTAGTTGCCCATTCACCTGGGTTTCATGTGGGAGACCACAGTCACAGGCAGCAAGTCATAAGAAGCCAACATATTACTCATACACGGGTATCAAAGGACAAAAGAAGTACAGCAGCCATTATAAGCTGGTCCCCAAGGGTGAGGAAAGCTACTAAGGCAGAAGGAATCCTGATTATTCATCTTCCACTTGTATCACAACTAAGAGACCTGGAAAAGTGGCCTACCTTGCTTTATCTACCTTAGGAATAATGGAAATCACAGTGATAAAACTTCAAAAGGGCCAGTAAGAGGACATGAGATAGTCCCCACCCTCAGGAACTTTTGCCACATAATGGTTGCAAATGGAGAGGAAGTCATTTTCTTCAGTAGTGTAGAGACTGGCACTGATGAAGAAAAAATAAGGGTCTCCCTTTGATGTATTAGTCTCATTGATAAAAGAATTTAAGGTTAGATCAAGCAGAAGCTCAAAGACAATTTCACTAGAGTTTAACAGAAAACCATCCAGGAAAGGAAAGCTATAAAACCTCATCAGCTACTTGGGGGGGGGGGTCAGAAGGAGAGATAAAGAAAAAGACCATGGCAAGTTAGCATGGAGGTCAGACACATGATGAGAAGGAAAGCTTAGAGAACCAATAAGGAAGCCACAAATGTTAGGGGTAAAGCCCTAAAACATTAAGGAAACCATACAAAGAAAAGAGGTAGAAAAAGAACTTTCAATCTAATGAATAATTCAGAAAATGGGACAGACTCCAGATGCTGACTGAGGCCAGTTAAGGTATTTCACTAGGTGGCAGAGATCGTGAGAAGGAAAAGAGCAAAACCTCATTAAAGGAGTACTTACTATCTCCTTAGCTTAGTGTAAGGCGAACACACCTTCCTAGGAGTGGCGGCTAGCCAGGCTCATAAACCATTCTCTTGACTAGGAGAATTTTCTACTTTATGCTAAGTTGCACATGCTCCACTACATTCATTTAAGTAATAAAAATGAAAAATAAATAATAGAACAATTATTTGTCTCTTAATAAAACTCATTGAGGAGAGAGAAGGGAAAAGGAAAAAAGAAGACATGAAAGCAAAACAGTGGTGTCTTGTTGGGGGAAAAGGAGGCAATTACCTGAAGTAAGAGGGGCATGAAAGAGAGCAATAGAGGTAAAAATGTCCAAAATACAATATATACATATGTATCAACTTTTTTCAGAATAAACAAGGAAGAAAAATAAAAGTTAAATAAAGCTTTCAAAAAAAGAAAGAAAGAAATACTGCTTGCAGGTGAGATAAGTGTAAAAGCCTGTGTGGTTCCAGGCAGTTCCTCCCTGACCTAGAGGATGACATATCATACAGGGAGAAGAAGATGGCCCCACCTGCTCCAGCTGTTCCTCCTTATTTTAAACATTACATTCCCAGCACCATCCACAGTCATTCTTGAGATCTGCAAGCAAGAGCGGGAAGCCTAGGGCTAGAACAATGTTGCCCAGAGAACTAGTCCACAGTTATTAGCTCTACTGTTCTAAATACTGTTCCATTTATTTGCCAACGTCCTGAGTAGGGATTTGCCTGTGGGCTGCTGCTACCAATGAGATGTATTTTTAACTAAATCAGAGCAATCAGTTGGAGAAATGGAGAAAAAGCTGCCTACTGTCTGGTTACCTTAATCACGACTAAAGGATGCTGCAAGAGTAACTGGACTCTTCCTGCAGCTGTGTACCTTAATGATCATGAATTTGTCTCTCTGCTGCTTACTAGAGCCTGAAGGAAAAGGAATTCCCCAAACTGGTCTTATGTATTACTCTCGAAATAAAAGGCCATGTTCTATTAGGAACAGCATGTGTTACCAAATGAGGTCCAACTGGCCCACAGTGCACTGTATAATTTCTGAAACACTAAGTGTTGCAAAAAAAAGTATAGTCATGAAGTGGCTGAATATTTGGAGATGGTAGAGCATAGTTTAACTGTGCATCCTCACAATAAGGGCTAGGAGTTTGTGAGTCAAGGAAATAGGTCTATGTCATGGGGAAAGCTTATTGGAAGTAAGCAGTGATGTAACAGAAAGTACATGCCCAGAAAATGATGGTTTAGAATGATCTGTGAGGAGCATTTTGGCCATCTAATGGTCACCCTCGCAAAACACACACAAGCCCAATTACAAGACTCGGTTATTTCACTTCCCAAGAAACAATGTAAACAACCTTTACTAAATCCAAGTGGATCAAAGACCTCCACATAATGCTGGACACATTAAATCTACTAGAAGAGAAAGTCGGAAAAATCCTTGAACTAATTGGCACAGGTGACAACTTCCTGAACAGAACACCAACAGCTCAGGACCTAAGACCAACAATCAATAAATGAGACCTCATGAAATTGAAAAGCTTCTGCAAGGCAAAAGACACTGTCATTTGAACAAAACGGCTGCCTACAGATTGGGAAAAAAATCTTCACCAACTCCACATCTGACAGAGGGCTAATATCCAAAATCTACAAAGAACTCAAGAAATTAAATGCCAAGAAACCAAATAATCCAATCAAAAAATGGAGGAAAGAGCTAAACAGAGAATTCACAAAGGAGGAATTCCTAAAGGCTGAGAGACACTGTCCACACCCTAAAAGTGTTATCTAGAACAAAATGAGTATGGATCACATCTGGCATGGGACACATATTTCCAATCTAATCACTCAGAAGTCTGATTCAAGAAGATTGGGGATTTAAGTTCAATGTGATCTATAGGGAGAATTCCTTTCTTAAACAAATGTTAGTGCAGTCTAACACTTCAATGTCTAACTAATTGACTTCTAGAATCAGTGATGGAGGCAAGTGACCAGAGCAGTGAAAATGCAAAGTCACCCCTCCTTCCCCATGGGTTTCTTGTGCACCTGGACTGGAGTTCTAGAGTGGGTCTCAGCCTCCAGTCTGTGTGCACATGGACTATTGGAAAGATTGCTAAATTTCAGTTTCTTCTGCTGTAAAGTAGAAGACATTAATAAATTTTCTGGAGAAATTGTAAAATAGCATGTACTCAGTTGAACGCTTGCCACATGTCCCAAATGAAGACAGACTACCATTTTCAAGACCCCCCACTTTGGCAAGAAACTAGACAGGCACATAGGATTTGGAATGATTTAAGTCTAAAAGCTACTCATAAAAGGCATGCTGAAATTCAAGTGAATTGTCCTTTGAGATCTCAAAATATATACACTTAAAGGTTTGTTTAGTTCCAAAATATCAAAATAATTTCTATTTTTATCTCAATTGAAAGATAATACTTTTTATATTGTCAAAAAATAAATTTGCTCCAGGAAAAATATTACCCCCCACCCCCAAAAAACGTAGTGTCCCAGAGTTAGGATTAGGGCAGGGCTCTGCTCTTATCTTTCCAAGAGATTAAAATCATCCATCTAAGAAATCCAGGGACAACTGGACAGCTGAAACCTCAGAAGAAAACAGATCAGACACCAAAGAAGACAAGTAGCCCAGATGACCCAGCCTCACAGACTTCCTCAACAGCTCTTTCCTCAAAAATCCACAACCACAACAACTCAAAATTGCTAAGATTGTTCAGCCCCACAGACTGTTGCAGCCAGAACTTCAGTAAAACCCTGAAGTTCAGATTCTGTCTACAAACTTTTTAGGACATTTAAATAGCTGAGCACAAAAGGACTGAACATCAAATGATTCTATTAACATGTTTAACCATTTTTCCATTCTTATTTGGGCCCCAAATAGGTTTACTATGTTCCAAATCAGCAGGAAGTCATTTTAAGAGAGTGATGTCCCATCTCCAGAAGGTGGGGTGGATGATTTTTCCCCCCCTTTGATCATTTGATGGGTTATAGATACTTCTTGTTATTTAGGGGGAGAGATTACAAGCTGTAAAATGGTCTTGTTAAATAGGTTTTGGAGGTTAGACCCAGGGACTTCTCTCTTTTTCTTTTCTGTATCCTTCTTTCTCTCCTGTGTAGGGGTGAAAAGACATGAGAAAAATGGGATATAGATATAATATAGAAATGATAAAGAAAAAAGGACAGATTATTGAATATGCTCTTATATCTTTGTATATTGATACAAAATTAAGGTTAGTTCTTTTTAAGATATTGTACCTAGATAATGCTTTAAAATGAAATGTGAAGTTTTGGCCTTTTGTTAGCAAATGTTATAAACTGTTTAGGATAATTAAGAAATGCAAACTAATAGTCATTCAAGAAAGTCATTTTGTCAGGTACTAGGGCAGTCTATCACAGTTATTTTCTAAGTTAATCAGAAATCAAGTTGCTAAGAGAAAAACAACATTTGCTTATCCTAATATAAGGAGATAGATAGGTAGTCTTCAAAAACCTCAAGAGATCTGCAGAATATGACATTCAAAGATGTTTTCTTAACTTAAGATTTTTTTTTGATATTGAGACATGTCAGCTGGACAGGGTAGGCAAGTCCTTCAAAATTCCTGCTTTACAATCAATGTCTGTCAGAGAAATGGGCCAAATGGCTGAAGATTGATGCTGTAATGTATGGAGAGAAATTGGGAACTGTCCAGGAAGCCACTGGTATGTCATTTCTTAGTTTTAGAAGCTGCTGGCCCTGCACTTTCTGTATAATCAGAATATTTATCCCTCTCAGGTCTCTTATCTTTGTATATTGATTGATGACTAGATAGCTAGAGTCTCATAGTTAAATTTTGAGTTGTTTAGTAATTAAGAGGATGCTCTGGATCTCAGAAGATGTTTTTAAAATTGTGATGCAAGTTAGGACGGAAGCTGGGTTGGATATAGAACTTTAAACTCATGGATATGGTTGGATAGTAGAATATAAAACTCAGTTGCCAAATATGTGTGGACTGGAAATTGGGAATATATGCTAAACTTTATAATTCTTATAATTGTGGCCTAATTACTTCTATTGTTTTGTAGTGTATTTATTGTTATAAGAGAAAGAACCATTTGTTGGACTGAAAGGGGGAGCTGTTGGGGAAAAAGATATACCGTAAACTTAAAAAAAGGTGGAGGAGGGAGAAGGTGGGAGGGTGGGACTAGAGGGGGGAGTTGGGAGGGGATTGCGATTGAGATGTAACTTGAAGAAAGAAAAAAAGTCAGTAAGGGAAAGGAGAAAATCTCTTAATATTTCAAATCTATTTTCAAGATTTTATTTTTAATTATGTGTGTGTACATGTATGGGTGTGTGAATGGGATCTCAGTGCATGAAAGGGCCAGCAGTGCGTGGCAGACCCCCAGAGCTGGAATTGTAGGCAGTTTTGAGCTGACCTATATTAGTGCTTGGAAGGGATCCTCTGCAAGAGCTGTACATACTCTTAACCACAGAACCCTGCTCTAGCCCCTCCAATCTATTGAAGCAAAAAATACAAAAAGATAATCTCAAAGTTTATTATAGACTTTTGTTCCTCTGAATATCTTTCAGATTTATACTTCAAACTCATTAATTTGAAACTGACACTTATTCTTTAGATCTTAATAGAACTGTTTCCCAGTAGTTAGGAACAGTTACTAGTTGTTATCCAAGTTCAGAATATTTAAAATAAAATCGAGTACCATATCATGTCATTTCTGCAATGACTTACAACTATAACATATTCAGATTCCCCAGTTGGGGGGGGGGAGCTTTGTGGTATATTTTTAAGCTTATTTCTAGGGTGTCATCTGAATCCCTAAAAAATGACAAACTGCATTGGAACATCAAGGCTAAGGACAATGGCTATGATTTCTTTAGTCGTCGTGGCCCACGTCTAGGTGTCCGTAACCAGCCACAGATATAATTGCACCAACTACAAAAGATGCCTTTGCTAATGCCTATAAGCATTGTACTTTCCTGTTGTGCAGTATGTTTAAGTACTGTAGTGGATAATCACTGAGAAATCAAACTGCAAGGGCCCATCACCACTTCATGGTGCAAGCAAGCAGAAAACACGCAGGGCTACCCCCACCTCAAGGCCAGGCAGACAACACTATGATAAACAAGTATGTGAGTATGTGATGGAGAGGTGAGAAAGACAGAAAAACAAAGCAGTGGGTGAGCTATGAAGAGAGGCAAGGCTCAGATATGGTAGCAGTGATTGGTGAGAGAAAGGGCTGAGGATGGTATGCCGTCATTCCCCAGTAGGATAAGTGGAATGGTGGGCAGCAGCCTGGAGCTTATGCAGATGCAGACTCAGCCCTGAAAAATGCTGCCCAGCCACAGGATCCCCCTGGCAAAGGTTCAATTTCTGGGTTGGACCTCCTCAAAGGACCACAGTTGTCCATGATGCCACCAGAGGCCATGTTGGTGTCTGTGGTCCACGATGCTGCCCTCGATTGTGATGAAGCCTGAGATTCATGTGGATGCATGAAGTCTGTGCCAGTGAGCGGTGATATCCCGGGGCTTTGCTGCCTGGGGGCAGGAGAGCATGTTTAAGTTAATGGCTATGTAGCCACCTGAAGCCACATTGAGGCCTATGATCCATGGAGACACTGAGGGCCATGGGTGGGTTGGTGGTCCTATATGGCCAGCAGCTGTGTTAATATGTGTGGCCCATGATACCACCTAAGCCCACAAGGATGTGCTTATTCCAGGCTGAAGCCTGAAGCAGTGTTGATGTCCATGGGAGAGTTAGCTCTGCCCCTCACAGGAGAGCTGGCCCTGCCCTGTGTCATTGCAGCAGGGGTTTTCTTCAGTTGAGGGCTTCTGGTCAGGGTGCAGCCTTCCCTTTGGAAGGCTGGCCACTAGTAATGTGTCCATAGCCCAGTGAGCATATGGACAACACAAACTAGACTTTGTTTTATCTTGTGTTTCTCTTTTTCTTCTTTCCTTCCTTCCTTCCTTCCTTCCTTCCTTCCTTCCTTCCTTCCTTCCTTCCT
>CAJQZJ010032097.1:1254519-1318184 GCA_907164525.1 Lophiomys imhausi
TTCTTCTTCTTCTTCTTCTTCTTCTTCTTCTTCTTCTTCTTCTTCTTTTTGAGGGGGAAAGGTTAGGGAAGTCATGGAGAAGGAGACATGGACATGGGAAGACTGGGAGGTTAAGTGTGATGGAGGTGCATGATGTGAGATTCCCAAATAATCAATCAAGATATCAAAAAACTAAATAATGATCTTCCCTCTTGATGTATCACTGTTTTAAGTTAACCTTTTATCTGTTGAACGACATCTTAGATGCTTACAAGATTTGGCAGTCTGGAATAAAGCTACTATAACAAATAAACAAACAAAAACCCTGGAGATGTAGCACAGGAAAACCCAGTTTGTTCGGGCTATGTACATTTACTCACCCAGCTCCTCTCTCAATGACTATGTCAAGTCTTCCTTCTAGCCCAGGTGATCTGTAGCTTGGCCTGAAGGCTTGGCGGAACTTGGCCGGGTGGCGTTGGGGCTGGGGCTGGTCTGTCCCTGGTGTCTCTTCCTTGGTTTTTTCTGTTTACATCTTTGTCTGCTCCACTTACCTCTGCATCAAACCCATGCGAAATACAAACTACGTTCTTTATTCAAAGTATACTTACAGAAATCAAGAAATGCCCAGAAAAAGAGAGCTGACATCATGACAAACGGAAGTGGGAGTGAGCCCTCCCCTCCCCTGAGAATTAACAGCATTTTCAGCTTCTTTTATCCTGAGATGGCTTTGTCGTGACTTGGCAAGATTTTGAAATGTCAGAGGCATTTTCCTGTTAGGCCATGAATGACTTTGACTCAGAGTGGGACAACAATTGCTGGCCAGAGTACTAAAGCCCAGAAGATAATTAAATAATGCAAAAGAACAAAGTGGAATTTGCAAGCTGCGTTGTTATTTCTCACTCTGGGTCTGCAGAGAATGCAGATGTTAGTCAATGGTTTGATTGTACAGTCTTGCTGGAAACAACATAAAGTTTTTTCTTAAAAAAAAAATTAAGGATGTGAACTATGATGTAGTTTCCAAATCTTCCAAATTAGTGGTGCTGGGGAGAAGATACGTATACTCTCTTAACTGTTGTAGCACAAGTCTGTGAGTGGAAACGTCACCCAGGGTGCAAGGATGGCATCTGTATGCCACTGTTAGATTAAGAAGGATTATGCTTAGGATCCTGAGATCATATCTATAGACAGAAGCTTATCAGCTGGTATTATCTCAGTAACTACTTCAGATATTGTATGACTTTTCCTGAAGTTTGTACTTCAATTTTAATTTTACAGATTTTAGTTTTTCTTGAATTCTGGAGTCAAGTTCAAATTCTGTTAGCCTGGAATTCCCTATGTATCCCAGGCTAGCCTTAAACTCTCTCTATCTTCCTACCTTAGGCCACCAAGTTCTGGAGCTAAAAGTATGCATCGTTATGCCTATTCAAGACTGAATTCATTTTATTCCTTGAGAACAAATTGAAATTGTGGCATAGATAGGCAACAACCTGGTGGGTTGTAACCCACAACCTGGGGAAGAATCTTCTTTAAAAATCCAACATTTTATAATATTTCTACGGATGAGTATTTAACCCTAGGATTGATTCCAGCAGAGCAGAAAAAAATTCTAGTATTTTTCTATATTATTTAGATAAATCTAACATAGTTTACAAAGAAAAATAAAAAAGAGGCAGGAATCTTTTCATCAATGAAAAATAAAGACCTGGAAATAATCAAAGGAGAGTTCTAAAGTAAAAGCTGTAATATCTTAAGTAGTTAAGTAGCTGGGAGTGGGAGTGACGTTAAATCATTAAATTAAGTAAAAGAATCAGGGACCTTGTTGACAGATCAATATAGATAACTAACACCAATGAGTTGACAGGAGACTGACAAGAGAGTGTCAGAGACCAGCAGATGAACAGAAAACATCTAATGTATGTGGGCCTAAGAGTATGACCATTGACAAGAAACAAAACTGGGCAATGGAGTTATTTGAAGAGAAGGGCTTTTTGTTTGTTATCAAAATCAATGAAACATATGAAGCCACAAATCAAAGAAACTCAGAGAACCCCATGTACATTAAACATGAAGAAAATCCTACTTAGGTACAAGCCTTATAATAGTTTCCTGAAAAAGAAAAGAAACCAAAATCTTAAGTCAGATGAAAAAATGGCATTAAAGTCAGAGGACCAACATTACAGCTGACTTGTCATCAAAAATAGCAGAAGTTGTTTTAAAAAATGGACTCATGTCTTAAAGTTCTATTATATTACAAATAGCTAACCTAAAATTCTATATTTGGTAAAATATCATTCAAAATTTAAATGAAAAAAATTTGAAATTAAATTATATTTTCAGATAGACTCCAACATAACTCATTACCAACAAATCTTTGGTATATGATGGAAATTCAGGGCTAAAGGAAATTGTTTCCCTGCTCCCTTAGGAAGGAAGGAATCCCCCAATAAATAAATAACCAATTTAAAAAACCAAAGTAATAATTTTTCTTTTTAAATTGATAAAATTAAAACAATATATTGTGGGATTAATAATATAAAAGATATTAAAAACTAAACTATTTGAAAGGGGATAAATTGAATTATACAACTCTTATATTATTCTAAAAAAGGTCCAATCCTAACTCAAGGTAGTTATCATGAATTAAGAATGTATATTCTAGCCTTGCAAATAAGAAGCCTTAGAAGGTGACTAAAATCAAAGTACAATTTGTCCAAGATCATTAAAAAGAGAGAGAGAGATGATTTCACTCGTCATCCTTGTTTAGGGAAATTTTTTCTTTTCAATTTTTATAGTAATCTATTCATTTTAATAACTGCAGTTGGTGAGGAGATTGTGAAGTACCTCAACACAAATGTTTAAGAGTTTTCAGGGATAAAAATATTCTTAAAAGTTTGTGTCTATGAATCTATATTTTAAGTGAAGTTATTGAGATCATAACTATATATCAGAACTCACCACTGAGAGAACATTTGCTAAGCTCTAAGACAAGAAAAATACGTTATATAATTAGGGTCAAATTTTACTAGCTTGCAACTTTCTAAGATTGTGATTTAGATTTATTCAGTAGACAACTGTGCTGATTCTTAGGAATCCTATCAGGAAGTCAGAAAAACAAGTTCTCTGCATTCAGAGCATTCTGTCTTACACAGAACCCACACTTAGTTTTCTTTCTCATTTATCAGTCGTCAGGAACACTGAAGCCTGCAAAGGTTACAGCCCTGGGACAGGTAGGAAAGGAGTGAGGGTTGTTATTAGGTGTAGGAGGTAAGAAAAAATAGAGAGTAGCAAGAATGCATTGTATGCATGATTGAAATTGTCGAAGAACTAAACACTTTAAAAATGTCACAAAGCTTCATGTCATTCTGCAGACCCAGCTCTACTCACATGATTCTCCCCTCTGAGGGTCAAGAACTCAAAGCTGAGCTTGAAAGCTTGAAAACTAAATGTTCGCACCACTCACTTTTTCAGAAGCTTTACCTTTTAAAGGTTTTATGAGCATTCTAAAATAAAAATTGATTTGATTCTGAGCACCCATACAGCAGCCTACGACCATATGTAACTCCAGTACCAAGGAATCCAACACTCTCTGGCTTCTCATAGACACCAGACACACATATAGTGCATATGTGAAGGCAAAAAATACACATAAAAGTAAAAAAAGAGAAATATTTTTAAAACAGCTTTATATTGCAACTTACAGCTTCAGTAGGATTGTTTTTTTGGGGGGATTTGTTTGGTTTTGGCTTGTTTGTTTTTTACTATTTCTATGTGATTTGGCAAATGTCATTCACTCTTTTATCATTAAATGCATAATTTATCACTTAATACATACATATCCTACTGGCCAGTAGTATTGTGCAACAACCATTAAATGTCTCTTTCAATATTTTTAGGACCATTTAATTGATGATTAATAGGAATGTAGGTTTTGCATTTCATGTTCATCCTGCTACAAAGGCACATTAAGTGCAGCAATGGAATCTTTCCTGTGTTCGGAGATGCATCATGGCCTGGAGGCACTGCTTGCTTTGTGCCTTTCCCACCCAACCCTGCAAATCTCTAATTCCATTTGATCTACCTATGAAGTTTGAGGTGTTGCCCGCCTAACTATATCTTTCTGTGCTGCTCACATAATGGAAACATCTATGGCTAGCTCTCCATCAACACTCTGTGAGGTACGCTTACATAGTGACCCCACACACACAACCCCTGGTTGAAAAGCAAGCCAAGAATGCACAAGTTGTCCATGTGAAAAATGCTTCACACCTTTACCTACTTATTATGAGGGAGTCAGACCCTCACTCACAGGTCCTCTATTAGCACCTCTCCACAATGCTCCAAACTAGGAAGGTGGTCACCGCATTTATCCTTGCTAACAATGTTAAATATGTTTTCTGGTAGAAATCCCAAGCCTGGATAGTTAGCACAGAACAAGAAATCTTCCAGCTTAGGAAGAAGATGGTAACTGTAGTCGTGCTGGCTTCTTAGATCTAGAGGAGACTCTTTCCAGCAGGTTGCATACTGGTACATTTTCAAGCAGACCCCATCCTCAGTGATGCTGAAGCTCACATCCCATCCTTTGTTCCCTGCCATCTTGAGTTCATTTTAAAACTGTCTTAGATTCATTGCAATTCACTTCATGATGAGTCCCATCACCATGGAACCCATGAGGTCAATGGTCCACCAGGTCCTTAGAAGAATGCACCATCTGCAGGATGTAGGAAAACCAAGGTCCAAGTCCTGGGCATTTGGAGACCTCCACGCTCCCCCTCCAAATAGGAACACATTATCCTGGTACAGCAAATGTTTTTATTACCATGGCACTTCAGGTGTGGCCAGGCTTAACACAAGAAGGGTCTGAATTTAACCAATCCCATTTGACCAAATTCACCATCTGAAAAAATAATGTAGGAATTCCTTCAAGTCCCGATTATCATTTTTGAAGGTCTGTGGAAATGAAAGTTATTTTTCTTGGTTTTGTATCAGAAGCACAAATTAATTTTCAAATGGCATCAGGGCACCCTTTTTGTTGCAAGAGCATTTTTGAAACAACACATTTGGAAAAAAATTTTTTTATTTAATTACACATTTTCGATGCTGAAACCAAGGAGTAATGCACTTGGAAAACATAAAAATGACCCAGGGGAAAAAATGAGATAGCCTGGAGAAGTTCCCAGTCTTTAATAAGCCTATAGACACTGGCGTAGCCCAAGGGCTACATGCTGGTGGACCCTGCCAGTGAGTTTCTGAAACCAGTCTGAGATAGAACATTATTTTTTTAATAATTTATTTTTTATTTCTTCAAGTTACATCTCAATCACAATCCCCTCCCTACTCCCCCCTCCAGTCCCATCCTTCCACCCTCCTCCCCTTCAATCCCCCCATCCTCTTCCCTTTTTTTTTTTTAGTTTAAGGTATTTCTTTTTCCCCCCAACAGCTCTCCCTTTCAGTCCAAAAAATGGTTCTTTTTCTTATAACTATAAATACAATACAAAACAACAGAAATAAATAGGCCACAATTATAAGAGTTATACGGCTTAGCATACATTCCCAATGTCCAGTCCATATGTATTTGGCACCTGACTTTAACATTCTACTATCTAACCATCTCCATGAGTTTAAAGTTCTATATCTAACTCAGCTTTCATACTAACTTGCCTCATAATTTTTAAAATATCTTCTTAGATCCAGAACACCCTCTTGATTCCTAAACAACTCAAAATTTAACTATGAGATTCTAGCTATCTATTCTTCAACCACCTCAGAGACCTGAGAGGGATAAATATATCTGATTATATAGGAAGTACAGGGCCTGCAGCTTCCAAAACTAAGAAATGACATACCAGTGGCTGCCTGGACAGTTCCCATTTTCTCTCCATACATTACAGCATCAATCTTCAGCTATTTGGACCCGCTTCTCTGACAGACATTGATTGTAGAGCAGGAATTATGAAGGACTTACCTACCCTGTCTTGGCAGAGCTAGGCTGTCGACTTATCTGCTTCCAAGGTAACGCTTCTTAAAGGTATTGTTCGTAGTAATACTTAAAAATGAAATGCCCGCTGGGCGGTGGTGGCGCACGCCTTTAATCCCAGCACTTGGGAGGCAGAGGCAGGCGGATCTTTGTGAGTTCGAGGCCAGCCTGGTGTACAAAGCGAGTCCAGAACAGCCAGAGATATTCAGAGAAACCCTGTCTCGAAAAACCAAAAAAAAAAAAAAAAAAAAAAAATGAAATGTCAAGTTTTGACCTCTCGCTACCAACCGACATAAACTGTTTAGGATAATTAAGAAACGGAAACTAATAGTCATGAAAATGTGTCATTTTGTTAGTTACTATGACAGTCTATCACAGTTATTTTCTAAGCTACTCAGAAATCAAGTTGCTAAGAGACAAGTAATATTTGCTTATCTAAATATAAGAGATAGATAGGGCATCTTCAAAAACCTCAAGAGATCTGCAGAATATGGCATTCAAAGATGTTTTCTTAACTTAAGAATTTTTGATATCGAGACATGTCAGCTCCTGACAGCACCCCCTATTCTACTCCAAGTAGAAGATGAGCATCGAAGAATCTCCAGTGGGAGATGATTGAATTGGTGGTAAGCCATTCTCTTGGCAAGAAAAAACCCTTGCTTCAACTGTAGACAGACTTCTGTCCAAAAAGGACAAAACTTAGAGATAGAACATTGTTGTGTTGAGCTCCCAGGCCACTGTTCTGAGAACCACACTGGGAATCACCAACTCTAGGATCTCAGTCTCAACTCCAGGGCTCAAAGCACCCTTTTGGAGCATATTTTATTTAAATTTTAAAATTATTTATTTGTATGTGTACACTATTTTTGTCTGCATGTATATCTGTGTACCACATGTGTGCCTGGTGCCTAAAGAGGTCGGAAGAGGAAATTGATTCCCTGGTACTAGAGCTACAGATTGTTATGAGACATCATGTGGGTGCTGGGAATTAGATCAAGGAACTCTGGAAGACCATCAAGTACTCGTAACCACTGAGTCATCTCTCCAGCTCTGGAGATAAAGAAAACACTTTGAAAATAACTAAATACTCAGCCCTGGCTGAGAACCAGTGACTGAACACTTTTACGCCTTTTGCATAATTTGGCAACACTTTCAACCACTCCACCTTTTTTTTTTTTGCCCTTTGTTCCCTTGGTATCTTAAGCTTAGAGTACAGTCCCTAGAGCACAGGATTACTTGCTCAGGATGTTCCTAGTCTGTCTCCTATGCCCTTCTCAGCTATTCCTCCACTCACCTCCTGACTATTGGTCTATTACCCCTCTGATCCATGCTATGCCTTTGACTCCTGTGCTCCCAACCCAACTTAAATCGATGTGTTCCTTTGAATATATTATTATTCATATTATTAACTCATATTATTGAGATCAGCAGCTGTGTGTATGTGTGTGTGTGTGTGTTTAACCTTGTGAACAAAAGTAAGATACATGAAGGAAAAAAGGCAAGTGTTAGAATTCCAGGTGCAGCTCTTGCTATAAAGCACTGTATAATCTAATCTACTTCTGTGAGAAGCCTAAAATTCTTCAAAAGAGAGAAAAATGAAAAAGAGCATGAGGTAGGAATTGGTTGCTCAGTGCCAAATAGTCATTCCTGAAAACATACACACAAGTAGCACTGTATGGTCTGAACAGGTTCTATTTAAGAATCTATATGTATATACATACACGTATATGTGTACAGTAACAACTAGTGAAAAAAAAGCCACTAATTGTAACAGAGCAGGAAGGGGAATATTGGAGGGCTTGGAAGGAGAAAGGGGAAGGGAGAAATATTGTAATTAAATTATGATCACAAATTTTTTTAAAAACATGTCAGTCAGGCAGTGGTGGCACACACCTTTAATCCCAACACTCGGGAGGCAGAAGCAGGCAGATCTCTGAGTTAAAGGCCAGATCTACAGAGCATGCTCCAGGACAGCTAGGGTTACACAGAGAAACTCTGTCTTGAAAAGCCTAAAATTAAAAACAATATCATAAGAAGACCCATTCTTTTATATAGCTAGTATATGTTAACTGGATAAAGGATATCTTGCTTTGTTTTTACAAAGCCTCACTTGCCTTTGATACTCTAGCTCAACATTTAAATTTCACAACATTAAAACTTGTGAAAGGTCACACAGAAAGATGGGGTCAAAGACAGCCCTGACCTGTTTGTAGATATCTTCCCTCTGTTCTCCACAGCCTCCCCCAGTATGAATTTGATTTATCTAATACATGCAGAGGCAACATAGTAACTTCCCTTGCCAATATTCTAAAATGGTTGCTTATGGAGTCCTTAAGGTCATTCTGCTAGAAACAAATCAAAATTCCTTGTGATGAGCTACTACTCACCTGCTGGACTTGGCAGACACACATAACCAGGGTCCGTCCTTTGCGTTTCTGGGCCTCCTTGGGAAATGTCAAGTGGACTAATGGCTTTCTTCCACTCTTTATCAATTGAGCATAAAAATCTTACTGGAGGAAGAGGCCCTGGACCATTTAATAGTATTGCAACTAAGCCATTAATGTCTGCAGAATCCCCCAGGTTGGCCACAGTCCTAGGTGAATCATAGCCTAGGCATATGGCCTGACTTTTATAGCGTTTTAAAAACCACCTTGCACTTTAAAGTATAAAGGGCAGGTTAAGAAATTCTTGTGTCATACTTTTTTTTCCCCATTTTAAATAAAATGAATTTCATCCACATGTCTGCAAGGACAGGCTCAGGAAACATGGAGAAAGATAAGGGTAATTCTTTCTGTCTATGCCTCATTCCTATCTTGAAAGATGACCTATTTCTAGAGAAGTGAGTCATGCTCAAATGCTCCACTGCTCCAGTGCCAGAGCAGTATTCTGGACATTTGACTTTTGTTGTGAAGGAGATGTCTAGAAAAATGAATGACTCTGTAAAGACACTAGTACCTTCATTAATTTAAGTCTGTGGGCAGAATTCAACAACACATAAGTAATGTAGCTATCCTAAACCCACCCAGAGGGGTTTAGAAATGAATAAGAAGCATCTATTTCCACAATTATGTTTCCAGCACAGAAAGTCTGACAGATAGGTAACTTTTCTGGGAATCACTGAAAATACTGGATAGGGTGT
The DNA here is from genome assembly GCA_907164525.1 of Lophiomys imhausi. Lineage (NCBI taxonomy): Eukaryota > Metazoa > Chordata > Mammalia > Rodentia > Muridae > Lophiomys > Lophiomys imhausi. The sequence continues at coordinate 1,263,612 of CAJQZJ010032097.1, forward strand.
GTGGGTTGTGCTTGTGGCTTTTCTAGAAAACTACAGCCGATTCTGATATCAGACTACTTTGGACTGTTCCACTGTAGGTTTTCTCCTCTTGTAGAGGGGATGTTTTAAGAAAAATCTAGTACTGAAAAGTACAGCTTATAAGGAGGAAGAATTAGATGTTAAAAATAAAGTTTCTCCCATTGAAATTATTTGATTAAATTCTTTTCATTTCAAAATATTGGAAATAAGGTATTTCAATTCTTCTCAGTGTAAGAATAACTGTTGACACCAGTGACCATACTATGTTCAGGCTCTGTTCATAACATTATAACAGCCCACTAAAGTTATAATTATTATCTAGTTTGTATTAGTATTCTAATGCTTTTTAACAAAATAACTCCAATTTGACAGTTCAAATTCTGAACATATATAATCTCTTAGTTACTGTTTATTAGGAAACCAGCAAAGTTTAGGTGGGTACCTTAGATTCTTATCCACTATTAGCCAAATTTGGAAAATCTGCTTTCTGGCCAGAGTATCACTCAGTGGTAGAGATTTGGCTATGGCCTCATCTCAGGCTCTTCCTTCACTGGCTGTTGCCTGGAGACGTTAGTTGCTTCCCACTTGGGAATTTAATAGGCCTGCACCATAACAGGTTGGCCATTGGAACGCAAGAGATTTGAAACAAACAAAAAATGTACTCCCATGAAGGAAGCTTCCATCTTTCTATAACCTAACGTAGGTCCCTCCCTCTGTTTCTTCTGCAATGTCCCATTGTTTGGAGAGAAGCCCCTAAGACAGCTTGCACTCAACAAGGAAAAGTTGCAGAAATAAGCCACTTCCAGAGGGAGGGGAAATGGGCTATTTTAGAGGATACTGCATAGTTTGATTATTTTAAGTGCTGACAAGAATAAAGTTTAGGAAGAAAAAATAATTTTCCCAAGGCCATTTGACTGCTCCATGGAGAAAGAGGGCTTCATTTCTAGGCTACTGGGGTACAGAGACCAAATTCTTACTCAATATGGAGTATAAAAAGTCTGTTTTAGGTAGGAAATTAGCTCTCCTTCACTGAATCCTTTTGATGAGTGGTTTCTTTTTTCCATTGGGAAAGGAAAGACTTTAAAGCACTGGTATTAAATTTGTCTAATTGACTGTACACAGGCACACAGTTATAATTTTCATCATTTTTATGTATTTCATCTTCTAACAACCTCCTTGGGACTGTCTTTGTCTTCTTTTGTGTCTGTATGTAACTCAACAAGATAGGAAATGCCCGAAACCACATTTCAATATACCACTCAGCTAGAGTTCTCAAGGATGTTTATTTGGTTTAGTATGAACACAAATCTTCATAGTTTGGTCACGTTGGCTTTACTGAGAAGTGATTAGAGTCCTAGCCCTTCATTACTGAATACAACATGAAAGCCTAAGACTCTTCAAAAGCAAGAAGGAAGTTAGGGTTCAGGAGTCTACAGAACCACATCAGTCACTCCTTACAAATCTGAATGCTTGCAAGAACTGAATGGTGAGGGAGTCCTGGGAATCAGTGAAGAGATTACTACGAGTACACCCTTGTAGGTGAGGGTTCTGTCACACTGTGGGAATTAGAACAACACAGAAGCTACTGGAAGACAGAAGAGTGTTCTCTGACAACTATATTAGTTCAATCAAGCCTCGTGTCCAACTCAGAAGGCCTGTGTTCTGCAAGGACTAACTACCTGTCACCCACCCCTAGATAAACATCATGCCATGTTTTAACTACTGTATTTGATTTTTCATTATTATATGTTATCTCAGTAAAGGAAACACTGATATTACCTACAGTCTCTGGACACCCAGCACCATTTCCTTAATGCCTAACACATACCTAGTACTCAATAAATGTTTGTGATGAGTCCATTGTCTTTATGATCACACCAATGGTTTGAGTTTGGGGTTTGCATCTCTGCATTTATTGGGACTAGCTGGTGATGTAAGTGATGACATCCTAAGAGACAGGTGTATGCTCACAATATACCCCATTAAGCAGAAACAGACAGGACTCGAAACCTTTCAAGGAAATAATTTCTTATGGGATTTCCAGGTTTCTCATATCTAAACTTTAAGGGCTATTTTTAAATGACAACTTTGCTTTTCCTTTATCCAAGAGTCTGCTTGAAAATTAACTGGTGCTGTAAAGACCAGTCTCATGATAGATGTTGAATTTTTTTAAAGGGGGGGGGGAAGATTTGTGAATCTCAACACCTTCATGAACCACTAAAATGATGAAGGAAAAGAGTATGTGTTTCTTTAAAAGATCCTATTAGGGAGTAGCTTGGCATGTGGCAGACCATACTAGAAATAATAAAGGTGATATACAGTAAGGCAGTAGCCAACATCAAATTAAATGGAAAGAAACGTAAATATTTCCTATAAAATCAGGGACAAGGCAAGGATTCCCACTCTCCCCATATCTCTTCAACATAATACTTGAAGTTTTAGCTAGAGCAATAAGACAACTAAAGGAGATCAAGGGGATACAAATTGGAAAGGAAGAAGTCAACGTATCCCAACTTGCAGATGATATGATAGCATACATAAGTGACCCCAAAATTCCACCATAGAACTACTACAATTGATAAACACCTTCAGCAAGGTGGATGTATACAAAATTAGTCCAAAAAAATCTGAAGCCCTTCTATATACAAAAAACAAATGGGCTGAGAAAGAAACAGAGAAACCACACCCTTCACAATAGTCACAAACAATATAAAATACCTGGGAGTAACTCTAACTAGCAAGTGAAAGACTTGTATGACAAAAACTTCAAGTCCTTGAAGAAATAAATTGAAGAACATATCAGAAGATGAAAAGTTCTCCCATGCTCAAGGATAGATAGGATCAATATAATAAAAATGGCCATCTTACCAAAAGCAATATACAGATTCAATGCAATTCCTATCAAAATACCAACACAATTCTTTACAGACCTTGAAAGAACAGTTCTCAACTTCATATGGAATAACAAAAAAACACAGAATAACTAAATCAATCCTGTGCAATAAAAATCATCTGGAGGTATCACCATCCCAGATTTTAAGCTGTACTACAGAGCAATAGTAATAAGAACTTATAGTACTGATATATACACAGGCCAGTTAATGAATGGAATTGAATTGAAGACCCAGAAATGAACCCACACACCTATGGTCACTTAATTTTTGACAAAGAAGCCAAAACTGTACAATGGAAAAAGGACAGCACCATCAACAAATGGTGCTGGTCTAACTGGATGTCGACATGTAAAAGAATGCAAATAGACCCATACTTATCACCTTGCACAAAACATACTTCTAAGTGGACCAAATACCTAAACATAAATCCAGACACACTAAAATTAATAGAAGACAAAGTGGGGAAAAGTCTGGAACCCATTGGCACAGGTAGCAACTTCCTGACCAGAACACCAATAGCTCAGGCACTAACACCAATAATCAATAAATGGGACCTCATGAAACTGAAAAGCTTCTGTAAGGCAAAGGACACTGCCATTCAAAAAAAATGGCAACCTACAGATTGGGGAAAGAGCTATACCAATCCTATATATGACAGAGGGCTAATATCCATAATTTATAAGGAACTCAATAAATTAAACACCAAGAAACCAAATAACCCAATCAAAAAATGGGAAACAGAGCTAAACTGAGAATTCACAAAGGAGGAATCTCTAATGGACGAGAGACACTTGCAGAAATTCTCAACATCCTTAGTCATCAGAGAAATGCAACTCAAGGCGACTCTGATATTCCATCTCACACCTGTCAGAATGGCTAAGATCAAAAACTCTTATGACAGCACATGCTGTCGAGGTTGTGGAGAAAGGGGAACTCTCCTCCATTGCTGGTAGGAGTATGAACTTGTACAACCTCTGTGGAAATCAGTCTGGTGATATCTTAGAAAACTTGGAATAGCTCTACCTCAAGATCCAGCCATACCATTTCTGGGTATACATCCAAACGATTCCTCACCAAACCACAAGGACATCTCCTCATTTATGTTTATAGCAGCCTTATTTGTAATAGCTAGAAACTGGAAGCAACCCAGATGTCCCTCAACCAACGAATGCATAAAAAAAAAACTGGTACATGTACACAATGGAATACTACTCAGCTATCAGAAACAAGGAAATCATACTTTTTCAGCCAAATGGATGGAACTAGAAAAGCTCATCCTGAGTGAGCTAACCCAGACTCAGAAAGATGCACATGGCATCTATTCACTTATAATTGGATTTTAGCCATATAGTACAGGATAACTATTCTACAACCAACACACCAAAAGGATCAGGAACATAGACTTTGTTACCTGTTAGTGGGACACTTTGCCCTAGTTGTGCTGTCATATAGGCCTCCAGTGCAAGAGGAAGCTCTTAGCCCTCATACGACTGCTGAACTGAGGGGGGCTGATAATAGGTGCAACTGACTCCAGAGGAGTAGGATAGGTGTGAGAGGGGAGAGAGGGTGGGAGGGCGGGACCAGGAGGGGTGGAAAGAGGGCACTGTAATGGAGATGTAACTTGAAGTAATAAATAAACATTACAAAAAGATGCTATTACTATCAGTAAAAAGAAGTTGAATAATTGTTCTTCCTACAGTCTGCATTTCTGTATCTCAATAAAGTGCTGTACTTAATCCAGGGAGTATCACTACAGGAAGAGCTACATTTCACATGCCTGGGAATCTCTGAGTCACCATTTGTCATTGTTCCACGTGAAAATGAAAAGGCCCCTCCCTCTGTTGCATAGCAAGTGGTGACCATGTAAAAGTAAATTGAGAAAGTGATTATTTACACTGCACTAAACACTTTAATATAAATTGATATGTCTTCACATAGTAATTTAATTTTAAATTAGAGAGGGAAACTGCCTTTGAATCTGCACAGTGTAATTAGGTTGGCCCTGGAATCAGATGTTAGGACTAAAGTTCATCTCTTTCAGAACAGGATGGTTCTGCTTTTATTTTTTTTTTAATTTGAGCTATTTTGGAGGACAGAAAATTGGAACCACTGAGAACTGAACTTGTAGGAGAGAAACTGACAGAGAAGGTGCTGTGTGCTACCAGGAAATCACAGGGGGCTGCTCTAACCCTGGCATATGCGTTTGGCCTACTGCCCATTAAGTGTGAAGCCATTTCTACCGAGTTCCTTTAGTTACTTTGTTTTTAATCACCCTGTCTTACCATGTTCACCAGAAAAAAAAAGAATAGCTAACATTTACTGAATGCCAAGCATGCTGCATGGTCTCCCATACAGTCGTCACCACTGTAATCCAGAAGGTAGATGGTCTTATCATTCCCATAGTTAGAGGAGGAAGTAGAGGTTTCCATGCCTCATAACTTGTTCCAAGTTCAAGTAAGTATTTTTGTCTCCAACTGGAACCGATACCTGGATCTTGCTAAACCCATGCTGGTCTTCCACATCACCACTGGTCACTTACTACTGAGATGATCAGAGGGCATGAGGGATTCTGTTCATGGATCACAGTAAATGAAATTGGGCACAGAGGAAACAAAGCTGTGCTTCTAGGTTCACTGGCAGTATATCATCATACAAAGGAGCAAAAATAGGTAGTACTAAGTAAAATTAGTCAGCAACTCTCTATCTATAGGACAATGTTTCACTCATAAAGGCCATTAAGGTAGAAAATGTTTCACTTTCCCAAACTGCAATTTTATCTATGGACTCATACAACCAGATTCTTTCCAATTCCATCATATATGATAAAGATCTTACTGTGGGGCTGGCAAGATGGTTCAGCAGATAAACGCTCTGACTGTCTGAGCCCAGTGGCCTGAGTTTCATGCTGAGGACCCATGGTGGAAGGAGAGAATCAATTCCTGAAGGTAGTCTCTGACCTCCCCACCTACACCCTGGCATGCTGAAACACAAATGAAGCAAGTAAAAATATTTTTAGTGATCACAACACTTCCCAATCAAACATCCTAACAAAATGGCATGTCTGCTATGAGTGTGTCATTGTCTCGTCTATGAATGGTTTTGCTTTGTTTTGTTTTGTCACTTGGTGTTATTTTACCCATATGCTCCACATTTCACCATGAGTAAAACCAGAAATCTCACCTTGGGACTTTATGGACTGTTGAAAGTGCAAGAATATTTTCTCCTTTACAAAATCTGTCACATGCAGCCAACTTGCTATAACCAAGCCGTGCAACGAGCCACACCCCTCTCATTAGTTAAACCAATTTCCCATTGTTGGAAAAGATGAGACATCAAGGACAAGTGATACATTTCTGTGTGGGGACTTTTCCCACCCTCTCTTGTTTCCGGCCAGTGTTTAGATTCTTGGCTCTGGAGTGCATGCTGTTCTCAAATGGACATGTTTGAGATCATGTGCTCTGCATTTGCTCCTAGCACGCCAATGGCTTAGGCATGTGCTCACTAAAACTCTTAGCACCGAGGGGATTTACATAGAATCATATTGCTTGGCAAGCATTCTGCTATGGAATTTGGGGGAAAATCATAAAATAATGATTTTTTATGCATCTTCTCACCGTTAGACAGCTTTTCAGGTTGCTTCCAACTCAAATTTATTAAGATAGTGAATCAGCCCTTCTACAAAAATGAACATATAGAATTTGAATTAAGAAAACATTTTGATTAAGATGAGGGTCAATTTTCTCATGCACATAAACACGTTAGTAGATGAGGATGAGACATCTGCCCAAAGAGGAATTCTGAAGCCAGCAAACACAGCTGAATCCACACAATCAAGCAACTGGGTGGATGCATGGCATTCGGGGGGTGAGGGGGGCAATGGGGAAAGGAGTCTTAACATTTCTCTTTATGCACACCCCAATCCCTATTTTCTGAAGAATTCTCATCCTGAGGATTCTCAGCCTGTGTTGATGGATTTGTTGGGGAAATCCAAAAGAAATGAAAAGTGCCAATCACTTCATTTTCCTTACAGATTAAAACAAACAAACAAACAAAAAAAAACCTCTGATTTTTTTTCCCAATGGGGACAGAGTAAGATGGTGTTTACAGTGCACAGACATTAGAATTTGAAACTATTCCCCAGAATCACATTATTTGCTTGGCTGTGTGTTGTAGTGCATGTGTGGAAGTCAGGAAAACGTGCAAAAATTGGTTCTGTCCTTTCACTATATGAGTTCCAGAAGTCAAACTCAGGTCTCCAAGCTTAGCAGAAAGGGCCGCTACCAGCTAAGTCATTTCTCCAAACCTTTTTCATGCTTTTAAGTGGCATTTCATTGTGCATTCCCATCAAAATCTGAGTTGCCTCTTCCCTGTTTTTAGTGTTTTATAAATAGCTGTGCCTATACCCTTTTTTCTTATTTACATAGATATGATATACATGCAATACATATATACCACTTGTGCAGTGCTGTATACACAACCACATATAAATATTTATCCCTGAGAAATGGTTCATCTCACCTCCCTTGTGAATGAAAAATTTTAATGATGCCTTTGCAAATGTGTGAGCACTTTCAGATGGAAAAGCACTGATTCATAAAAGACTTCAACAAATTGTATTACCGTATGTCAACAGCAATGAAAGCTAGAGAAATGGCATTAGCACTTACCACGTCCACTCTTAATTAATGGTGAGTTTGTTAAAGACAAGAATTTTCATTATAATTTAAGTTTTTTATGTGTAAATGACAATAGGACCACCAGACCCAGACCTGTTAATTTTTCTTGAAGGACTTACATAAAAAGAAGAAATTGCTTTATGATAGACTCTACTGTGCACCTAAATAAAATGATGACAAGATCAAAACCATCTCCTTCGATGCACTCTGTAGCCTTTAGTGCACCAGCCTGTGAAGAGAGCGCTGTCTCGCTCTCTGTGTCTTATGTACACAATGACATTAATCTTTACTAGGAAACTGATGATTCTTCCCCTTCACTATTAGAGAAAGCAGGTGATGTGAATGATAACACCAATGAAGAAAATCTTACCTCTTTGACCCAAGGCTGAGAGCCAGTGAGGGAATGGGCCCATGCAGAGGACCAAAGTCAAGGTGGTTGAAAGGAAAAGCAAGGGAGAAAGCAAGTTCAAGGGGAGCAGGGAGCTGGCGGTGATTCAGGCCCTTAAGCCTAGATTCCTACAATAAACACACACTCTGTTTCAGCATCTAACACTCCAGCTGCTTGGCTCTCAGTTCCTGCAGAGAAGTCGCCAGTGCAGAGCACATAGGCAGACAGAACACATGCACAGGGACCCAGGGGCACATTTGGTAATTTAAAGTATTTGGAACTGGGCGTGGCCATACACACCTGTATTTTCAGCACTTAAGAGGTGAGGGAGAAGGCTATCCACAACTACAGAGCAAGTTCAAGGCCAGCAGGGACTTATGAACCCTACCTAAAAAAAAATATTTAATTAAAAACTTTTTTGATCAATCACAAGTTACTTAATATTTACAAAAAGATTTTAAGGTAACTTGACACTCAAAATCTTGATAGGTTAAGACAAAATGTACATTTAGTAATTATTTTGAATATCAATTGGAATTATTTAAATATACAATAAGTGTTTAATAAGTTAAAAATAGCAAGTCAATTATATCCAGAAATTGATGAACTATACATAGTGATACCGAAGTAATATCATTTATATGGTAGGAGTTTTTGTAGTCTTTGGACATCAGCCTATAACTAGAACTACATAAAGGGATGAAAACAAACAAACAAGAAAGGGTGAGAGAATCAAGGTTAGAGCATCTATGACTCTCCTAGGATGTGCAAAGAACTATTTTATGTCTCTTCCTCTTTATTTAGTTGTCAACAAACTGTTCTGTTTATAAGTTGTTGTGAAAAACTACATAAGGAATTTATATGTTTCATTGTGACATAATTATTTCCTTGTGAACACAACAAGCAGAACAGTTTGTTGACAACTAAATAAAGAGGAAGAGATGTAAAATAGTTCTTTGCACATCCTAGGAGAGTCATAGATGCTCTAACCTTGATTCTCTCACCGTTTCTTGTTTGTTTTATGTAGTTCTAGATGTGAAAACAGCCTTGTGTGGGCTGGGTAGCATCCTTCCACTGTCCTACATCCCACACCTCTTTTCTCCTCAATAACCAGTTACTATCATCTGAGCAATTCTCAGAATACCAGATAGTGGGAATGATGTTTGTTGGGAAGCAATTAAAATGAAACCAAAAGAAGTAAAAAAAAAAAAATCCTAGTTATTTCTTTATTATATTCGATACAGTATCTTAGACTCTTTGCCTCTGTTTCTTCCTGCTCTCTCCACAACAGTAGAAGGCAGAAAGTAGCTTTTCTTCATATTCAACCAAATTGAATATTGTGGTTTAGATACTTTTTTTGCAACATTTATTTATTTTTTCAAGTTACATCTTAATCATAGTCCCCTTACTTCTCTTCCTCCCATCCTCTTACCCTCTTCCCCCTCACCCTCCTATCTGCTTTTTTTAAAAATAAATTTATTTGTTGCCTCAGGTTGCTTTTTTAAAACACATTTATTTATTTTAGTTATACATGTACTAATGTGGGCAACTGTATGCTGCACCATAAGTGTAGGAGTCAAAGGGATTTTCTGTTTCTTTTCCTTCTTATGTACAGTGGGTTCCAGTGAATGGACTCATGTCATCAAGCTTGACACCAAGAACCTTTACCAGCTAAAGACAGCTGGTCATCCCAAGTTTGGATCTAAACTGCACACCAGTGGCCCATACTTCAAGTACAGCCTATGGAAGGAAGAATTGTATCCTTTAGGGCTCCGACAATGGGGGATGGGAATTTGTGCTTGCATTTGAAGGAAGTAGGGAGTCTTCAGACCCTTCCTCTCTTTTCTTTGCTTCCTGGATGACACACATGATGAACAGGGCCATGTCTTTTGCTTCCATAGGCCCAAAGCAACAAGGCCAAGTCACTGTGGACTGAGACATGATATTATCTCCCAAAGTGAACCTCTCCTCCTTAGATCCCAACCATCTCAGATATTTGTTCCAGTAACAGAGAGCTGAGTAACACACTGGGGAATATCTGGAGTCAGGAAAAGGCTAGAGGAGGACAGTTAGTGATTTTAGGCTGCTGGTCACACATCAAGGACCACACTCCTTCTGCACTCAGTGATCTTAACTGCATCTGTGGACAGGCTGCAAGATGACAGGATGAGCTCAGTCGATTGCTGTAATTTGAGTCCAAGGTGTCTTTGTATCTCCATGAGAAACTCAAACGAGGAGACAAATATAGATGCCAAAATAATTTCTATGAACTTTCCCTCTGTTCATGGTTCCCCCTGTGTACTGTCACGCTTTCCTCTGAATTCACAGTCCTGAGACACTGGAGGTCCTTCTTTTTTGCCTTTGTCAGACACTAATTCCTGAGAATACTTTTCTCTGCCCTTCATTACTGCGGCAGGTGTTTCGGCAGTTTTGCTAAGATTCTTTTTCTATTTTTTTTTTTCAGGGAAGAGTCTCTTCACTTGAATTTCAGCACAGTTACCAACTTGAAATCTTTCTATACAATGCATAGAATGATTCCCATGAATACTACCCATCGGAACCAGTTTGATTAGTACTTTATCAGTTCCTACAAAAGGAGTGCTTCGGTAAAGCCATTCCACATACAAGAGAGGTGAGATCATACTTTCAGAACCCATCTTTGGAAAGCAGAATCTAATTCCCTGTAAGAAGGCTATTGAGAAACCAGAGACACTGCTGCCTGTTCAGTGTGCGTCTACATCATATAACCTCCAAACAGCATCTTTTTCAGGAATGCCACCAAAACCCTCTCCAGATTTGACTGGGTTTTGTTTTTATTTCTTCATTTCTGTTTCCTTTCACTCCATCAGTCACACACCGACCCTGTACTCATCAACTTGGGTGAGTCCTGGAACAATGTATTAAAGGCAAGAAACCTAGGGATCCTAACAGACCCTGGGACATGTTGTCTATGCAGGACAGGTTCTCCAGTTCATAACAGTAGAACTGGAGAGGACTCCATGGTGCAGACAGTGGACATAAAGGGTAAGTGGAAGAGAGCTGAGGCTATAACACCGTTCTTGCGTTTGTTCAAAAGACAAAGGCAAATCTGGGCTGAGAGCTGCAGGAAGGCAGTCGTTTCTGCAAGAAGCTCCCGGCCCACCTTCCTGGTAGTGTACCTTTGAGTGAGAACTGAGGGCATGGTGGTCTAAACAGGCAGCAAGGCCACTGGCAGCCTGGGAGCATGTCTCAGCTTTCTAAATGTGGTCCCCAAACTACAGGGATCCTCAGGCTCTGAAGAAGCTATGAAAGCTGGTAGAAAGGATGGTTTTCCTTTTCAAATTTCATGGCAAAATAATTGGTTCATTAATATTAGATTTGTTAGGGTCCAGAAAATATGCAGCCAGGGTCATGGCTTGGTGTAGTAAGAGTGCATCTTGCCCAAACATGAGGTATTGAGTTGAGATCCCCAGCACCCATATAAAAGCCAGGTGTGGCTTCACACATCTGGAATCTTATTGGGACTTGCTGTCTAGCCAAACTTATTAAAAAAAAAAAAAAGTAAGCTTCAGGTTTAGTGACAGACTCTGCCTCAAGAGATTAAGATAGAACATGACAGATCCAGGTCACCTGGTCTTCACATGAATATTCATGGGTGCACATACTCATAAGTGCACATATTCACATGCATACATGCACTCACATGTACACATATGCAAACGTCAGCAAATTAGAAAATTATGTCTGAAGGGAGTAAACTGGCAATTACACTTTTGAAGTAACAGAAACAGAGAAGAAAAACATATACAGACCAATTGATTTGAAGAGGTGTAATTTATGACAAGCCGGGTGAGGAGATTACTTTACAAAATGTATCCATTCATCCTTTTATTCAACACATATACGAGTCACATGGTTTGAGTTTTAGGAGGAACAGTTTTCAACGTAGAGCACGTAAAGCCAAGGAATACAACACTCTGCTTTTCATGATTACGTTTTCATGAAGGAGATAAGCAAATGAAACACAATACCAACACGGAAAGATAAATCCGGTTCTCTTCCCTAGAGCTATATGGCACAAACAAAAAACACAGAACTGACATTGGGAAAATGGGATTTGAAGTGTGCGGTGATTATCCCTTGTAAGCACGAATGCTATCCCTTTCCTTCCTTTCTCCATTAAGCTTCTCAAAGTCAGAGGTCTTGCTTTGCTGACTCCATATCACACACACACACACACACACACACATGTTAATTCCTGCCATCTGGTTTCCATGACAACACTTCTGTTATTCCACACACCAGAAGTCTTCATGGCTCCTTAGTCACCTGATCCCTGTGTCTTTCCTTGGGTGTTAATCCCAGGAATGACCCCCTTCTCACACTCTACCTTCCTTCTCCAGAGTTCTTTCTCTCTGTGTTCTTGTCACCTCTGAGTCATTTCTTACTCTATTTCCACCTGCATCTTCATCACCTCCATCTTCTTCTCCATCATCTCCACCTCCACCTCTCAGACATATGCATTCCAGAGTTTAAGGCTCAGCCACATTCTCATCTCTCCTGATTTTCTTTAAGATCCAGGCTGTGTAATAGTGAGGAGGTAGTGCCTACTGAAGGAAGGAATTCCTTGGGGATAAGTTGTTGCTGTACATTGTACCTGGTGCCATCCTGGTACATCCACACTGCTTTCTATTTCTTCTAGATATGAGCAAGCAGCTGCAGAGTCCTGATGTCACAGTGCCACCTGTGGCCATGCCTTCTCTGGCATGAATGACTATATTCTCACAAATAATACACCAAGATAAACTTCTGTTTATTGTCAGCTGGTTATAACATCAGTGAGAAAAGAAACTAATACATACAATTGGTACCTGGGTGGAGATCCACTTTGTAATTCAGATGCTTTTGAAACTGGTTTGTGAGAAGAATTTGGAAGACTTTGGAACTTCAGGTGAGTGAAGCCTTAGTGTGCTGCAGAGAGAACTTAATGGGTGCTCCTAAGACTTTAATGCTAACAGAAAGGCCAACACTAAAGGCTGGCATCATGGTATTTAAAGGGGAACAGGGATTCTGTTGGAAACTGAGTTGGAAAACAATAATATGTTCTGGCAAAGAATCTGACTGTGTTCTTCACAGGTCTAAAAACTTGAGTGAGATTAAATTCAAAAGTGAGGGTCCAATTTATTCAGAAAATTTCAAGACAGCATGATGCTCAGCCTGTGGTGCAACTGTAGTCATTGCTGCATTTTATCTACACTTAAAGTGAGAAAAAGCAAACAATGGAACAGAAAGATATGAAAAAAATGAGCAGCTAATCAAAGAAGATGCATGTTTAAAGCTAGGTCAAGGTGAGTGCAGACAAAGCATCTGTAATTGTTAGTGATTAAGAGCATTGAAGAGAACCCATAGACTTTATCCTGTACAGTAGTAATACAGATGATACATAAACTACTGTTTATATCTAGCAGGCCTCAAACTTATAGTTCTCCAAACTCAGCCTTCTGAGGAGATAGGGTCACTGGTGTGTGTCACCGTACCTCACTGAACAGGAAGAAGCTGTCTACATCAAGGTAGCTAATGCTTAAAGCATCTCACCTGTAAGCATGCCTTTGAAAAGCAAATCAGCCAGGTTCGAAACCCACACTCCACCTTTCTCTTGCTGTCAGGCTCCTGCAATCCAATACACAGTTAACCTGCCCTGAGCCACTCCAGAGGGGTGTGGAGAAAAGGGAGCCTCTATTTACCATTGGTGGTATTGCAAATTGGCCCTGCCATTCTGGAAATCAGAATCAGTGCAGAGAATTCTCACAAACAAATGATAGATAGATAGATAGATAGATAGATAGATAGATAGATAGATAAAATCTACCATATGATGCAGTTATATGATTCTTTGTACATACCTAAAGAACTCAACTCCCTACTCCACAAATAACTGCTTAGTCATGTTCCTTACTGCACTGTTCATAATAGCTAAGAAATTCAATTCTTCAACTGACAAATGGATAATGAAAATGTGATGCTTATGACACTAGATAATCTTCAGCTGTAAAGAAAAATAAAACCATGAGGTTTTCAGATAAGTAGAATGACCTGGGAAATAAAATCATATTGAGTGTGGTAACCCAGACCTAAAAAGGCAAACACTGAATGTTCTTTCACATCAGCAGCTCCTAGCTCCAAATCTTCAGATGTGAGAACATATCCTGGAGTAACTGAAGAAATCAGGAAAGTAAAAAGAGGCTACGCTGGAGTAGGGTCATGGAAGAGCAATAGCAAGGGAAATACCAAAGCACAAGTAATCTGACTTGGGAAATGAAAAAATGAGAGACTTTAGTTAGGGAGGAGGAAGATGATAAATATGCAAGTAGAAAGGAGGGTAAAAAAATAGTAAGGATGTCTGGAAAATTACAAAGAATCATATAATTTATTATCTGTGTTTTTTAATAAACTACAATACATGTAAATCTGAGTATAAATATACATTTTAAATGAAATTTTCTCATCTGGGCTGATAATACTTTCTCCAAGAGTCCAAGATCATCTAACAAAACCCTCAACACCAGGCATGAGAAGCCGTCTTTTGATTTGTTGGTCAGAGCTGTCCAAGAGACCCCCCAAGAAAACACTTTAGGCAATTGCAAAGCTATTGCCCTTGGTTGTCCTCAGAGGAGAAAAGTCTCTATTACTGAAGACATCATGCACTTCAGACAGAATTAAAAGACCTGGCCAAATGGCTGAAGATTGATGCTGTAATGTATGGAGAGAAAATGGGAACTGTCCAGGCAGCCACTGGTATGTCATTTCTTAGTTTTGGAAGCTGCAGGCCCTGCACTTCCTATATAATCAGATATATTTATCCCTCTCAGGTCTCTGAGGTGGTTGAAGAATAGATAGCTAGAGTCTCATAGTTAAATTTTGAGTTGTTTAGGAATCAAGAGGGTGTTCTGTATCTAAGAAGATATTTTTAAAATTGTGAGGCAAGTTAGTATGAAAGCTGAGTTAGATATAGAACTTTAAACTCATGGAGATGGTTAGATAGTAGAATGTTAAAGTCAGGGGCCAAATACATATGGAATGGACATTGGGAATGTATGCTAAGCCATATAACTCTTATAGTTGTGGCCTATTTATTTCTGTTGTTTTGTATTGTATTTATTGTTATAAGAAAAAGAACCATTTTTTTGTACTGAAAGGGAGAGCTGTTGGGGGAAAAAGAAATACCTTAAACTAAAAAAAAAAAAAAAGAAGGGAAGAGGATGGGGGGTTGAGGGGCAGAAGGGTGGAGGGGGGAGTAGGGAGGGGATTGTGATTGAGATGTAACTTGAAGAAATAAAAAATAAATTATTAAAAAAAAGAACAAAAAAAAAAAAGAATTAAAAGACCTAAGTCAAATGCCTTCTCCTTAAGGGCTACTGCTGATGGTATCAGAAGTCATCATGCAAGCTTCGAGGGGAAGGAAACAATCAACAGCCCTACCCAGCTAAGATACCTATGACCCACAGCAAGGATTAGCATGACACCATAACCTTAGGGGTGCAGTAGTGGCATACATGCCTAGATGGTAACCCATAGCTCTATAATTGGACTTAAGACCCACTCAACAAAAAGGAAATCATGCTTGGTACTGGAAACCTAGTCAACTACCCTGAGATATGAAGCTATGGATCTTAGAGTAGGACCTGCAACCACTACTTTGTTCTTATACCCACTGAAAAATGCAGTCCTCACTCCTCAACAAAGAAACTATTTTTTTGCAAGAGACAGAGACCATTACAGAAAACAAAAACAATCAAAATGCCGAATTGTGGAGCCTAGTCCCATTAGATACATCTATGAAACAACTCTCACATCTAAGGCTCAGGGAACATTGGAGAAGAGGCGGTGGAATTGTGTCTCCTAGTAATGTCAAAAAAATATATCTGTTGTTTTGTATAGTATTTACTGTTATAAGAGAAGGAACCATCTGTTGGACTGAAAGGGGAAGCTGCTGGGGGGAAGAGGGTGGAAGGGCGGGATAGGAAGGGGGAATAGGGAAGGGTTTGTGACTGAGATGTAACTTGAAGAAAAAAAATAAAGTATTTAAAAAAATAAAAATAAAAATAAAAAAGAAAGAGAAGGGGGGAAAAAGGAGGGAAGGAAAATGGGAGGGAGAGAGGGAGGAAGGGAGAGAGGGAAGGAAGCAGCCAGGATGTTAATCTTATTCTGATAGCTTTAGGATGAACTTCTCAGATCTCTTCATGGAAAGGGTCATTTCAATTTATCAGCTAAGGAAAACATTATATAAATCCTTTAAATGTAATAAACAATATCTTTGGAGAAATGCTCTAGAAAAAAAATCACTTCCATAATGTGTCAGCAGAATGATTGCCTAAACATGAGCTGAACAAGGATAACAACAATAGACATGCTAAAGTACATGGGGGAAATCCCATGCCCTCAACAACTAAGGGATACTGAGAGCAGAACAAATAGTCTTCTCTGGGGAAGAGAACACCAATTGGTTGTTCAATACCTAGTAGTCAACTCTGAAAACATACATACAGTTAACATTATACGGAAAGAACAGATTGCATCTAGGAATATAAGTGTGTGTGTGTGTGTGTGTGTGTGTGTGTGTATTTGTGTGTATAACAGCAATTAATGAAAAAAAGAAGCCATGAATTTGAAAGAGTACAAGGAAGGGTATATAGAAGGGTTTGGGGGGAGGAAAAGGAAGGAGAAATGATGTAATAATATTATAATCTCCCAGAAGTAAAAAAAAAAAATTAAAGAAAGAAAGGAAGGAAGGAAGGTAAAGAAAAGAAATATAAAAGAAACATTAAGTAGACAATCTCAAAAAACAAGTTGATCCACCATACTCTATTCTTAAAGAGCTTCACTGTATAAAACTAAATTGTAAAATAGTATATAGGTTGCTGGATTATTCTCATTGGAATCTACAGAATAACACAGGAAGAATCTACTACATACTGGAAGCCTTGAGAGATGTGGATATATTGCAGGTCCAAGCAACCTTGGACCTGGAGGCACTATTGAAGGTGACCTGCAGGTAAAGTCTAGCTGTCTCCTCATCTTCCAGGTACATATACTTTCAGGGCTTCTTAGGGAAACTAAGATCCTTCAGAGTGATCTTCAGGTTTTTCCAATGAGCAGTCATCGATGTTTCCAGGATGGAATTCCTTCTTCCAGAATCAAAGACTACTTATCTCAAAAGTGGAGAGGCAATTTTTCTTTTAATTGGGATCACTGATGGCTTAGTCTGGAATTTCACCATAAGCCTCAGATGAACATCTGCTTACAGGAAAATTAAATAATGGCTCTTAATATAGTCTTCCAGGGTAATATATATTGACAACAATAGTTCAACAATTGTGTGTTGGCATGACAACAAAACTATGTATAGTAATATGGAAATGCTTACATTCGGTAAAGCAGGAAACACGGAAACACACACACTGTATTTATATAGTATATGTAATTTTAAAAACCATTAGAAATAGCAAGATATTTGTTTGCCTTTTTCTTTGTCTCCTTTAAAAAATTTTTTTTTCCTAACCAGATACAGGATGATATTAAGCATAAGTAACTTCTGGTCAAGTTTTGCCACTTATAATAGAATGAGAAATGCATAATAAACTACATAGATGCCAAGATACAAAGCACATTTCAGACACTGAATAAAAATGAAACAGATAACAACAAAACATTCCACCCTTTCTTATTTCCAAACCGTGGAGTCTCCTGCACCACCCTGCATTTACCTAGCACTAACCTGAGAGGCAGTGACACATTGTGACCAAAATCAAGGTGGAAATGCATGGCACATCCAGTCTGAAGAGTAACGAGGCCTGCAGTTGGTGCCGAAGTGTTCAGCATTCTATGCAACCTCAGCATCGGTGCAGCTTCCTGCCTCTATCTTGGTGTCTAGAGATCACTTCCCAAAGTAAGCACAGTGTTTTCATACAGTCAAAGCACTTATCTGAATACATTGTTGCTATCTCAGAAAATGCGAGCTGAAAATTCAAATGAACTCTGGTGAACAGTTTTTAAACCAGTCAATATTTGAGCATGTTTGTGGTGTGTGCATGTGTGTGTATACTTTTGTGATAACTTCATAAGAGCAGACTCATTTGGATAAAAAAAAAATAATGATTAGAAATGGCCCCTGTGTAACTCAAGAAAGGAGAAAAATTAAGATAAAACAAAAGTAAGACTGTATTCTGAAGAAAAAAAGAAAGTGTGAAAAATCCTCAAAGCTTTTGGTGAGATACCTGAAAAGTGAGGAGAAAAAGATGGGGCAGCTAACAGAAAAGTGGCCAAGCTGAATGTCATTCCAGTCACACTGTGACCTAAGGGAAGGGAGAGTCAGAGACTGCTCCAAAAGGTAAACCAAGCAGCCATGATGGAAAGAGACTGCAATTCCTACCTTCAGTGCAAGGCACAGTCCACATTGGCCTAGATCCAGTCACAGGGTTTTCTAAGACAGTGATTTCTTTCCTGGTAGTGTCCAATATTCTGTCCCTGCATGGCTCCTAGGGCAGAGTGGCATCTACATTTTTGAGACAGAGCATATTACTTAAAACTGAGCCACTCTTGGGGATTAAGAACAGGGAAAAAGAACAAGACAGGCAACCTGACTTTGCTCTACCACGGCCAAGGGTGAGAGATAGCCCTGTGGGGCTTAGTGAGAAGGAGGGCCACCTGTTAACAAAAAGAATATGTCAGGAGTCTGGGATGATGGTTCAGAGCGTAAAGCAGTTACCGTGGAAACTCGAGGAGTTGAGTTGAGCTCCCTAGCACCCACAGACAGGTATGGCAGCATCCCTGTAATCCTAATGCATGTGCTTGCCATGCACACATATGTACCCAAGGAGGTTCAGCCTAGGAAGTACCTGGAAAAGACAACCCCATCTTGGTTACCTAGCCAGGAGAAGATCTCAACAACTCAGAATAACTCTGGACTGTGATAACCATGAACCCGAGGTGAGCAAAGCCATCAGTAGCTAGTCTCTGTAGCTACCTAGCTGCTATTTGTAGCTATAGAAACCAAAACCTCTAATGGTCTAGCGGCTCATTTGGTGCTATTTCTGCATCTCCCTAGTTGGGTGATTAGTAATTTAATTAGAGGGTCCTGAAAGTATAAAGACAAGTTTCCCGGCTGTCCAAGCCCCGGCTGTCTGGGCCTCAGTGCTGTGGTTGCTTTCCACGTTGCCTTTACACTTGGGAAACACTGCCCTACTGGAAAATGCTAGGTGAATGAGACAACCCACCCGGGTCACAGACATCAAATCGAAGTGTGGCCAACAGAACCCTGGTACACACAGAAGGGAAACCAGCAAAGTGAAACAAATCTGGTGACCGGTAGACACTTGCTCAATACAGGCTCTACACCCACAGAAACCATAGAAAAGACAGAATTCCACAGACCCAGCTGTCCTCCCCTACCCCTGTACACACATCTATCAGTGTCCAAGCTTCAAGACCCAGAAAAGAAATCATGCCTGCTCCTTTTCCTTCTTAACCTTTTTTTTTTCTTGTCCCCTGAGTGTTCCTTTTTTCTCTCTCTCATTCTCACACCTTTAGTAGAGTTTTAACCACAGCATATTAAAACAATTTTATTTTGGGTTCATGTATTCACCTA
The DNA here is from genome assembly GCA_907164525.1 of Lophiomys imhausi. Taxonomy (NCBI): domain Eukaryota; kingdom Metazoa; phylum Chordata; class Mammalia; order Rodentia; family Muridae; genus Lophiomys; species Lophiomys imhausi. The sequence goes on from CAJQZJ010032097.1 coordinate 1,283,211, forward strand.
ACTTGTTTATGCATTTTTTTGCTATATTATGATCTTTTTTTCTTTCTTTTTTGCCTTTCCCCTTTGGTCTTCTCTACTATGCTGGTAGTTATATTTACTAATTAATAATATAGCAATTAGTAAATTACTGTTAGTGATATTAGTAATAATTAGTAACAACAAATTTAAAAATCTCCATTTTTTAATTCTCATTCTTACATTTACCTGACCTTGGTTTCAAACTTTCTCATTGTTGGGAAACCTTTTTTTGTTTTATAATTTTTTTCTTTTTTAAAATTATATTTATCATTACTGTGTGTGTGTGTGTGTGTGTGTGTGTGTGTGTGTGTGTGTGTCAGGGGTCAACATGACTACAGTGTCCAAGAACTCTGGGATACAATCAAGAGGCAGAATCTAACAAACTACAGAGTAGACATTGAAATGCAAAAAGCAATTGAGAACAACCTTTCATAGACACATCATAACAAAGATATCCAGGATACAACACAAAAAAATATTAAAAGTTGTAATGAAAAAATGCCAACTCACTAAGGCAAACACAACAGAATGTCATATGTCTGATTAGCAACCCCAAGTGCCCAGGAAACATAGAATAATAAATACTAAACCCTGGAAAGAAATAACTGTCAACCAAGAAAACTATATTCAGAGACATACCGACAGAGAAATAAAGGCATTTCAAAACAAGTACACAATACGCATCTCATGACAACCAAGCCAACACTGGAGATCATTCATCACAGGGTACAATTCAAACAAGAAGAATAAAACAGACATAATCATGAGAACACAGATAAGAATACATTTCATGAGTAGCATAAATGAACAAAGGAGAGGTAGGAAGAAACCCCTGATATCCACACAGGAAATTCTTAGTTCTTATAGGGGAGAAAGAATGTAACAGTGATCCAACTAACCAAAAAAATAACCAATAAAACCACATGGATTAGTAAGCAGATTGGTAAAGGAGGAAAAAAGAGAGTGTTAAGAGTAGGTATGAGGTAAATGCAGGAGAGATGGTTTGTGAAGGGGAAGGGGACCAGTAAGAGCAGATAGGGAGCAAGAGAAGGCAGGGAGGGCATTAGCAAGAATAAAGTATAATAATGTATGTGTAGGAAAACAGCACATAAACCCATCACTTTGTGTGCTAGTTTTAGAAAGAAAGGGGAAACGACAATGAAACAGGTTTATGATTATTAGTAGAAGCCATTTTTCTCATTTCTGTAGCTATCTTTTTTTTTTTAAACATTTTTTATTTATTTATTATGTATACAGTATTTGCTCTACATATATGCCCGGGCAGATCTCAATGTAGATGGCTGTGAGCCACCATGTGGTTGCTGGGAATTGAACTCAGGACCTTGGGAAGAACAGCCAGTGCTCTTAACCTCTGAGCCACCTCTCCAGCCCTCTGTAGCTATCTTATTCCAACCTAGAAAGCCAGGTTTCTTGACTTGTGTCTTATAAACATAGTCTTCAAAGACAAAAGAGGTTTTTACATTCCTTGGGAACCCACAAGCCACCCCAGCTAGGGAAACAAGAAGACTAACACCAAACACTCCTCCCACAGCTACTCCAAATCTATCTCTCTGTTTCACCCTAGCTCTATAGCAGCTAACCTGCTGAGGCCTCACTCCCTCACTTCCAGACGTGCATGCAGATCTTCCCTCCTAAAGTCCATCTTCCCAGGCACTACTTTATCCCAACCCCCAACTACAGCAGGCACTTCCTACAAACACACTGGATACTCTAGCCAGGGAAGCAGGTAGACTAGCTGCAAATCCTGACCTCTTCTCTGCTCCAAATCCAATCCAATACCCCACTTCTGCAACAGAACACCTGCTTCAGCCTCTCTACCCCCTTCCCACACCCATGTCTACTGGGTCAGGCAAATCTTCCCCTTCAAAGTTCCTTTCCCCTACCCATTGCTTTGTCCCAACCCCCAATTCCAGCAAGCTCTCCCTGGAAACCCACAGGGCATTCTAACCAAAGAAGCCAGTAGGCAAACAGCAGATCTTTACCTCTACCTCCATGCCTCCAAGTCCAATCCCCTAGTCTCCTCCTAATATATATAGCAGACCTTCTGCTATTCTTCTCCTAACTCTCTGCCCCTATTCCCAGGGCACTAACCAGGCAGACCCTGGCAGAATACCCTGTTTTCCTCCCTCCTGTTAACCTCCTTAGCCACCACTGCAGCCCATCCTAGTTACTCCTAATACTCAGAAACACATTCTACCTGGAAATCCCAGGGCCCACAAAATCACAGAAGATTTTTTTCCACAGGTAACACACAGCCACTACATTTTGCTAAGAACCAGAGAGAAAACAGAAACCAGGGGAAAAAATATCCATGCAACAAAAACAAGACCAGATATCCACTCCTAGAATTATGATAGTACCAATTCCAGATGCCTAGATACCAGAGTAAAAACACTAAGTACTATCAATAACATTCAGCACAATATGTCTCCACTAGAGCCCAGCAACCTTACTAAGTACTAAGTTATTCTGTTAATTAGTGCATTCTCCACCAGGGAAATGATCCAATCAGACGAAATTAAAAGATTTAAAGGAAGGTTTATTGGATACATCTGCGAGAGAGAAAAAGCACACCCATGAAGGAAGAGATAGACAGAGATAGAGAGAGACAGGGAAAGAGACACACAGAGAGAAGGAGAGACAGGAAGAGAGAGAGCCCAAAATACCTGGATTATATAGGGCAGTGCTTTTTGGGGAGGGGAGTTCATCATAGAAGGGCTGTACCAGCATGCCGGGGGAATAGGTAGAGACTAAGGCATGCTGGGAGAACCTGGAGTTCAGGTTGCAGATCTGAAGCTTACCACCAGGCACTGGGTATTCCAACATAGCTGAAACACAAGAAAAAAGCCCTTAAAACAGCTTGTAAGAAGATGATAGAGGTCCTTAAGGAGGAAATTAATAATTATCTTAAAGAAATCCAGGAGAACATAAACAGTGGGAAGAAATGAATAAAATAATTCAAGACTTGAAAGTGGAAACAGAATCAATAAACAAAACCCAAACTGAAAAAATTCTAAAAATTTTGGAAGGAAAACTCCAACCTAAAGAGACTAACAAAAACTAAGAGAACAGAATGAATAAACTCAGACCAGCAAAGTCCAAAAAAGGAAGGGAACACACACACACACACACACACACACACACACACACACACACACACACACTACCACCACCAGCAAAATAACAGGAATTAACAATCCAACAATCATTTGTCATTGATATCTCTCAATATTAAAGTTCCCAATTCCCTAATAAAAAGACACAAACTAACATAATGTATACAAAAACAGAATCCATTCTTTGGCTGCAACCAAGAAAGACATCTTAACATCAAGGATAGATATCACCTTATGGTAAAGGGTTGAAAACAAATATTCCAAACAGGTGGACATAAAAAGCAAGTTGTTTTAGCCATTTTAATGTACGACAAAATAGACTGCAAACCAAAAGAAATAAGGAAGGTCACTACATACTCATCAAAGGAAAAAAAATACCAAAAGGACATTGTAATCTTAATAACTCAAACACAACACCACCCAATTTGTAAAACAAACTCTACTAAAGCTTACATCACATTTTGACCCTCACACACTGATACTGGAAAATTTCAATACCTAACTCTCTCCAATAGTCAGGTCATCCAAACAAAAACTAAACAAGAATGGTGGATCTAATTAGCATTATAAATCAAATTGACCTAACATATATTTATAGAACATTTTATTCCAAAACAAAAGCATATACCTTCCCAGAATCTCATGGTACTCTCTCCACAACTGATCATATACTCAGACACAAAGCAAATCTCAACAGATACAAGAAAGTTGAAGTAACACCTTGCATCCTGTCTGACCACTATGAATTCAAGTTAGATATCAACAACAACAGAAAGCTTACAAACTCATAGGAACTGAACAACTCTACTAAATGAAAAATAAGTCAAAACAGAAATTAAGAAAATATGAAAGACTTTCTACAATTGAATGAAAATGAATATACAACATACCCAAACTTATGAGACACAAAGAAGGTGATTCAAAGAGGCAACTTCATAGCACTAAATGCCTATATAAAAAAATTGGAGAGATTCCCATACTAACAACTTGACAGCACACCTAAAAGCTCTAGAACACAAAAAAGTAGAATAGAAGAAATAATCCATTTCAGAGATGAAATCAATAAAGTAGAAACAAAGAGAATAATACAAAAAACCAATAAAACAAATAGCTGTTTCTTTGAGAAAAATTAATAAGACTGCCAAACTCTTACCCAAATTAATTAAATGACAGAGAAATAATATCAAAATTAACACAATCAGAACTGAAAGGGGACATAACTACAGATACCAAGAAAATCCAGAGAATCATGATGATATACTTTAAAGACCTATACTCTACCAAATTGGAAATCTAAAAGGAATGGGTAATTTTCTTGACAGATATCACTTGTCAAAGTTAAACCTAGATCAGATAAACAATTTAAATAGACCTCTAATCCTTACTGGAATAGAAGTAGTTATTAAAAGTATCCTAACCAAAAAAAAAAAACAAAACAACCCAGGGCCAGATGGTTTTAGCACAGAATTCTACCAGACTTTCAAAGAAGAGTTAATGCCAATGCTCCTCAACTTATTCCACAAAATAGAAACAGAACGAACATTGACCCATTTTATGAGACCACAGGTACCCTGATATCCAAAAACACATAAAGACCCCAAAGAAAGAAAATTACAGAACAGTTTTCCTAAGAAACATAGGTGCAAAAACTCTCAATTAAAATATTTGGGAACTGAATCCAAGAATACATCAAAAAGATCATCCACCATGATAAGGTCGGATTCACCCCTGAGATGCAGAGGCGCTTCAACATATGTAAATCAATAAATATGATCAACCACATAAACAAACTGAAACACACACACACACAAATCCCACATGATCATCACATTAGATGCTAGAAAAAGTCTTTGGCAAAAAAGTAGTAATAAGATGATTCTTCATGATATTCTACTATACTCAAATCAGCCTTGTTCAGCCATCATCAGAGAAGCTTCCTTCTGCAGCAGATCAGAACAAATGTAGAGACCCACAACCAGACATCACACACACACACACACACATGTATGATGAGGGAGAGAAAGAAAGACAGACAGAGAAAGAGAGAGAGAGAGAGAGAGAGAGAGAGAGAGAGCCAAGTTGGAGCACTCAGCCCTGAACAGTATGTCTCCATCAAATCCTTTCCTTAATAGCTCAGGGAACTGCCATGAAGAAGACAGAATGGCAGAAAGAGTTCAAAACCCAGAGGGGACTGAAGACACCAAGCAAGAAAACAAGTCTTTCTAAATCAGCATGAGCAAAGCTCATATGAACTTACAGACACTGAAGCAGCATACATTGGGCCTGAATGAGTCTGCGCCAAGTCCTCTACATATGTGTTATGGTTTCCAATTTAGTGTTTTTATGTGATTCCAGAGTGTTGGGATTTATCTGGAAGATGGTTGTATTCAAATATTAATTGCTTGCCCCCCCCCAACATCTACTTACATCCCAGAGGAGCACATTATCACATACACCAAGTGATGCTGTGTAACCTTTTTCCCTAATTGGTTGAATAAAGTGCCTTGGCCTGGACTGGGTGGAAGAAAGAGGTAGGCAGAGCTAAGGTCCATGAGCTTGAGGGACAGAGAAGTGATGGGGTAATGTTATGCATTCTAAATGTTATTTAATCTGCTCCCAGAAGCTTGCTTGTTGTATATCAAGTAATTCTGTGTTACCTTGCTTGTCTCTGATTGGATAAATAAATGCTAAGGCCTGAGAGTGGGCAAAGACAGAGGTAGGCGGGACTAAAGTGCATGGAGTTCTGAAGCAGAGAGGTTGATGGGTAGAAGAAGCCACAAGTAGAAGAAACCAGGAGCAAGAAGAAGGAGACACATAATGGGGTAGGTGGAAGAAGATCATTCCACATGGCCTGGAACACCTGCATAGCGTGGAGAATAGCAGTCCACGGGGATGTATGTATATATGGGGCTTTATTCAGGGATAGAATTATGAGCTAGCTTAGGTGAGTTAAGATTGTACAGTCCAGGACAAGGCTTGTTACAATCCATCAGGTGTCTGTGTTCTCATTTATAATGGTGGGTTAAGGATTAACACTGCCATCCAATTAAATACAATATAAATACTAGTAAATAATTTAATTGGCCATTTTCTACAGAGAACCACATTGAGGAAGGGAGAGAGGAAGAAAGAGCAGATGCTATCGATTAGAGTGTGGACAAGAACCACACATGGCTAGGAGTATCCTCCTCACTGGACTGGACCAAAAGGACTGTGTGCAAGTATTTATGGGAGTTTTGGCTGGGAAGCAGAAAGTTACTGTAAAGGAATAAGATTTGCCCAGCCCCAGTGCTTAAGGCTTACTAAAATCTAACAAGTCTCTTCATGATTATTTAGTAAATAGCAGGTTGAGTAGTAACTGCCACCACCTTAGTAATAATCAATAATAAATATTAATAAGCCGGGCGTTGGTGGCGCACGCCTTTAATCCCAGCACTTGGGAGGCAGAGGTAGGCGGATTTCTGTGAGTTCGAGGCCAGCCTGGTCTACAAAGTGAGTCTAGGACAGCCAGAGCTGTTATACAGAGAAACCCTGTCTCGAAAAACCAAATAAATAAATAAATAAATAAATAAATAAATAAATAAATAAATAAATAAATAAATAAATATTAATAATTCATGCTACACCTAAGTAAGCAAACAAGTGAGTCTCTGATTCTGTATCCTTTCTTGGGCTCTTTTCCTTCTATTGGTTTATTTTGTCCAGAGATAAGGTCTTTTTGTTTTGTTTTGTTTTTGTTTGATTGGTTGTTTTTTGTTTTTGTTTTTTTTTTTTCAAGACAAGGTTTTTCCGAGTCTCTCTGGCTGTCCTGGACTCACTTTGTGGAGCAGGCTGGCCTTGAACTCACAAAGATCCACCTGCCTCTGCCTCCCAAGTGCTGGGATTAAAGGTGTGCGCTACCACTACCTGGCTAATGTGATAGTTTTTTGTTTTATTTTATTATGTTTTATTTTGTTATTGATTATTATTATTTCTTAGAAGCCTTTTTTTCTATTAAGAGACAGAAAGGAAGTAGATCCAGATCAGTCAGGAGGTGAGAAAAAGCTGGGAAGAATAGAGGGAGACAAAACCATAATCAGTATATATTATGTGAGAAAGTATCTATTTTCAATAAAAGGAAAAACTTGTTTTTACTTCCTTGTTTATAGAATATAATATCAAGCTTTTCAATTTCATTGCACACTATGTGTTGTATTGGTGCTGAGGAAAGGATCTCACTCCATCCTATGAGCTAGGCAGCATCCTTAGGTCTTCCTTATGGTAGATCTCTTCTACAAAGCACATGGAGGAGCTTTCTCTAAAATTCCCTCCTCACAAAGTAAAAGTGTTCCCAGTGGAGCACTAGCCATGGAAGACAACAGTATGCCTATGAAGAGGACACTTAAACCTCAGCTATCTTCTCTTTTGGGTCTCATACTTAGTATGTATAGTCTGTTCATATAAATGTAAAAAAGTATCTTTCCTTGTTGATCTGTTCACTGTCCAATTATTTCAATATCTTCAGTGATGGAAGCTTTGGAAAAAGGAAGTTCTGTTAACCATTGTGAAAAAGGCTGGTAAGGGCTGCGAAGCTGAACGTGGAAATGATCTTCCCTCTCTCCTGGGTTTAGTATGTCCTTGGAGAGACCAATAGAAAAGTTGAATGACCTTTATTCTATATCATAGTGCTAAGGTACAGGAGGGCCAGGGCCTTTCATGGTAGGCAGAGAAGAACCATCTGAACATGTCTAGACTCTTGGATCCCGGACATCAGTGGTCAGGGACACAAATGATTGAGCCCACTGAGAAAACTAACTTTCCAAAAAAATGAGAGGAACAAGGTCCAAGCCAGGAACTAGGAGACAGTGTTCCTTGGAAAAGGCAGGAGGGTAACATGCTGTTGCAGAAGGGTTTGAGTTTCAAACCAAAGCACTATTTCCAAAATTAGATGAGGAGAGTCTAGACTTTTGTTTTGTTTTGTTTTGTTTTTAAATACATACTTCAGTCCCAACATATTCTCGAATCCCATCCATAGTACTATGGTCCTCATGGTTTTTAAGATATGTGAAACAGACTTTAAAAGAATATCTGTCCTCAGTCCCACTCTTAGAGATTCTGACTCAGTCTGTCCATGATGCAGCAGGGCTTTGCATCTGGCTACATGACTGTAGTGTTCAAGCAGAGTCAGAGTGTAATGAGGTCCCAGATGACACTCAATCCTGCTCTAGACTCTGCTCAGAGGCTTAGCACAGCACACTGAAATCTTAAACAGAGCATGAATCCCAGACTACGATCATCTCTCTGGGAGGCTGTAACTAGAGCACTGTCTAGAAAACAGCAGATAAACAACAAAGACTTTTTTTCCTGCCTTAAAGGCTTGGGAGTTTCACACCAAGTGCATCATCAAATCCAATGTACAGTGCAGGGCTGTTCCAAGAATCATGGATGGCAATGTGCTCCTAAGACAGAAGGAGCAAACACATTTCCCTGGGCCTCTTATATAAGCCTTCCCACACTCGGGGAGGCTGAAACCCTCTGAATGATCATCTCCTAAGAGGCTCCATTTCTCAATATGATGACACTGGGTGTTAGAGTTCAACATATGGATTTTGAAAAGCTGCCAAAGTGGAGACCATTGCAGGAGTGCATTCGTTAGTAAGTCCAGTTCTTAGACCTACTCTAGAATTGATTGCTGGATCAGAAATGAGGGGCCTCAGCAATCTACCCTACAGCAAAACCTCAAGGTAATTCTTGTATAGTTCCACTGGAGAAATTTTATACTAAAAAGAAAGGGCTGCTGGTAGTGGTGGTGTGTATGCATGTGTGTTTGCCTCTGTGCATTTGCATGTTTATGTGTGTGCATGCACTGTATCTCCATATATTACTTACCATCTCACAACCTCTGCTTCTCGGCATGAGACACACCTCTACATGAATTAAAAAGTGTGAAAATATGAAGTAAACGATACTTTAAACTTGCCTTTTGGTGACATTTCAGCCTCTACTGTTCACCTCATCTTCCTGGGACAGCTAAAGATTATTATTTAACAAGAGCCATTAAAACAATGGCCAAAATAGCAACTCTTTAAAACACAAACTCCAAACAAAACCCCAGACACATGTTTTCTGTGTTCTCACTGTTTCAAACCTCATTCGATTTAGCACCTGACATTCTCCCTTACAAAGTTTTTGCTTGATAGTCAGTCAACGTTGCTTCACAAAAGACAAAGAGGGGGTTGACCAGAAGGTCATGAGCAAAGGTTGCTTCTGGCCTCTGATCACACTTTGGTTGATATCTACAGATCTTTAATTTTCAGGTGGGAAAGAGGGTAGAAAGAGTGGAAGAGCTATAGATAGGGAGAAGGGCCATAGAATGGCATTTGGGCAACACACAACCACTTCATTCATGAACTCACCTGTACATATGCACACCTATATACTATGTAGCTATACACCTGTAGTCTTGGGCCTGCACAAGTCATAATAGAAGAAGGAGCAGCTTGGAGGGTCTCACTTTTCCCTGCTGAAATATTGGCTACTGATAGATACTGGAAGATTCTGTTTTCCGTTGTCAACACTACCCAATAGGTGGTTACAAAACCTCAGACACACAGGTGGACCTAGTTAAACTCAGTGGCTCACAAAAGAAAACAAAATAATGAATATAGGAAAGAGGTTTGGGGGTGGTTTGATGGGGGTGAGAATGAAACAAGAGAAGACAGAGTATGAGTAATCAGAAAACTTTAGGCATATCTTTGAAATTATGAAAGAGCAAATTTAATTAATTTTTTTAAAGATGGGGCTTGGATATATCCTAAGTCATTGGAAATCTATCCTCAAAAGGGATTTCTGGACTGGTAGTCTCTTCCCCTCTTTCTGCTTCCTGATAACCCTGAAGTGAGCAGCTTACTCCACCATGTGCCCCCTGTGTGATGTGTTACCTGTGTGTGTTTCACAGACACAAGAGCAAATAGAGAACTGACCATGGACAAAACCCTATGTGTTAAAACAAACCTTTCCTCTTTTCAAGTTGACTGATCTCAGGTACTTTGCTTTAGTAAAGAAAGATGATTAACACATTTATATTAGAGTAGTAAATGAAAACCAAATAACCTAAAAGTCAATTCGTATTTTGCCATAAAATATGTTCAGGCCAAATCAAGCTCCACAACCAAATGAAAAGGGAAAAAAAATACAGTTTTCTGAACTTTTGACTTTCACAGTTGTGGATAAAGTATTGAGAAGTAAAATCCTTTTAGAAAACTATATCCCAAACTTCATATATTTCATAGACAAATCCAACATTTAAGGTTAATTGTTGAATTATGAAAGTGCATATATCACTTCAAATCATACTGTTCTACTTTAGATTTGTAAAGGATGTTTTCTAAGTTAGGTGACAGTTAAGTACTAGAAAGGGAAATCTGCCAGATGAGAGTAAAATTTCTTTTTCCAACTTTTATGTGAGTTTTCCCAGGGAGTTGTGAGTGAGCATCAATGCACCCATACAGGACACCTAAGACAGACTAAATAAGCAATCTACCCAAGTCTAGGACAGGGAAGCATGGAGTTTAACTATTGTTGCAAACCATAGGTGACTCAGAAGAAACTGCATCTCAGGAAAACCCACCCCAACACGGGTGACCAGAGTTGAAAGCTGTATCCTGGAGCTGCCTACATGTGCTCTCCTCCATAGGAATGTCTTACCACCCAGGGATGGAAAGGGACCCATGAGTCTTGTAACTCTGAGTCTCCTGTGTTTTATGAGGCTCCCCTCTCACGCCAGGTAGAAATACATTAATCAGGGAAAATTGTTACATAACACCAACGTACTTAATAAAATTTTCAGGATTTCATAGGTAGACAACTTGGGGGAATCTTCCTGTGGTGGTTAATATGATTGTCAATTCCATAGGCTCTAGAGTCCTCTAGGACAAGTCATCTGGGAGGTGTATGGGGAATTACCTAGAATAGGTCAATGGATGCGAAGACTCACTTTAACTGTTAGCAGTACCATCTCATGCCTAGGGTCCTGGACTGAATTAAAAGAAGGAAAGAAACTGAGCACAAGCCCTTCTCACTCTGCCCCCACTGTGGATGCAATGTGGTCAGCTGTCTCACGTGCCTGCTGTCTTCACCTCGCCATCAGGATGGACTGTACCCTGACAGTGACCCCAAGCATAGCCTCCCATCTTTGAGTTGCTTTGATCAGGAATTTTATTACAATAATGATATAACTAACTAATATAGTATCTGTTTTTGAATTAGAGAAAATGATTAAATCACCATTATTTTAGTTCTTAAAACTGTGAGGGAATAATCATTGTTCTTTCCTCTTCTGAGGCACGCCCTGATTCTGTTGAAATTGGAGCCAAGAAAGGACTTTCTGACTTGTGGTACCATAATAACTTACTGGAAGTTAAACAAGGTCAGGGCATGCAAAACTTTCTTATGACCAAAATAAAAGAAACTGTGCTCATATTTCCTGGGTATTATGAAAAACTCTGTTACCTATTTATATTTGTGACTTTCCTAAATATGTATATTTCAAAATGCCTTTAAATGTGATATTGTGTAGAAGTCTCAAGGCTTTGATGTACTTGCTCAGCCATTATTTATTGAGCTGCATATTATGTATCAGAAAGAGTACTAGGTCCTTGAGATACAATGGTGAATAAAAAGCCTTTGTTCCATTTACAATACAATAGAGAGATATTAATGGTCTCTAAGGAAAAGAAGTTGAGCTATACACATGAAAAAAACAGAGGCATTTGATCCCACAATCATCGGATTCTCTTAACTTGCACTGCATGCCTTGAGATAATTTGAGCTTTCTGCCTTTGGATAAGGTGAAAATAGAATGTGGCTAATAAAAATAACCAGCATTTACTGGGCTTTCTATAGCAGGCTTTGCTACGTACAGCCATGTAATTATCTCATTTTATCCCCAAACGACTTAACTAGGGTGTACAATTATTGTTCCTATTTTACAAGTAAGAAAACCAAGTGTTAGGGAAAAGAAAGAACCTTTTCAGGCTAACTCAACTGACTATGGGTCAAAAAGCCTTTAATTATTTTCCCAAACCCAAGGAAAACCTGTGAACCAAAAATACTTTTCATAATCATTTAACATGAAATTATGCCTTGAACTACAATCTTTATATTTCTCACTTCTGGAGAAAATTCCTATGTTTATACATTTCTCTATAGAAGTACTGGTAGCTCCATGACAGAGTTTAGGAGGGGTTTTATGTAGCACAGACTAACACGGCATCTACCTTTTTCAAGAAAGAACAATTCTGTTCAAGTAGATATGGTTTATCTCTAGACTGTTCTCATCAGATGAGTCCTGACAACCCTTTTAGTAAATCTGCGATACACATGTCAGATGGCCCTACAATTTGCCATCTACATCATTAAGAAAAAAAGACCAATATAAATAATTGTTCAGGGACACTGGACATAAAGTGGTAAGCAGAGTTCATGGTTTACCCTGTTTGGGTGAGTGCATCACCTGAAGAAGAACAAAGGCCCAGTAAGGAAGTCTTTACTGCATTTGATTTCTCAAAGAGTGTGAGGACTTTTACTTACAAGCCTTTAGGAGTTGTAGAAAGATTGTAAGCAATAGAATGACTCTTGATTTGGGGAACGTTTCTCACCCAGTGAAGATGAACCATGAATATAGAATCACAGCTGTAACAATTTAGACTGGGCAAAAAAATGTGAAGTTTCAAAGAGCAGTATTAACATGAACAAAGTTGCAGCCCAGGTTCAAGGAGAGGAATTCTCAGAATCTCAGATGACTATTGGACATAGGAGATAAAGAAAAAGGCAGAACCCGGAAAGGTCACAACTTTATAGCTTAGGCACATAGAAAACAATTGCTTAAGGAGTATGAGAAAGAACACCCCATGGTTTTCATTTTATGGCTATCTGCGGGATATTTCAACCTCTACTAGCAAAAAAAAATGTAATTAGGTAATAAAATTCTTTTAAAATTTTATATTTATTTTATGTGTATGATTGCCTGCATTTATGGCTGTTTATCACATGTATTCTTGGTGCCTGTGGTGGCCAGAAAAGAGAGTCCTCTAGAACAGGAGCTGCAGACAGTTGTGAGCAGCCATATGGGTCTTGGGAATTGAACCCAGGTCCTCTGGAAGAAAAGCTGGTGCTCATAACCACTGAGCCCTCATGTTAAACTTCTTTAATAGAAGATCTTTTGTTTTGTTTTGTTCAAGTACCTCCCTTCTTGTCCCAGATGCCTAACACAGTGTTTTAATAAGATGGATGGTACATGGAGGTTTGTGACTGTTTCCTGTAAGCAACTGTAGTTTGTGGGGTTGTGACTTCTACACTGCCCAAGAAGATCAACTGAAAGATTATTCCACCCGTCAGTTTGTGGGCAGGGATAACAAACTTGCAGTTGAGGATATCAAGTATGTCATCCCAGAATATGCCATTTTCTGAGGGTAATTGTGAGTTTAAGGTGATCAAAAAGAAACATATACAAAAACAAAGACAAAACAGAAGTCCATAAAGGTACAAGGTGTCCTTCCTCTTTCTATTAAAAATGATAAGTGTTGACCAGTTTTGGGATCAGTAAACATTTATTGGGCATCTAATTATGGGCTAGGCACTGGACAAGAAAATCCCCAACACATAAGAACACGTGTAAAGGATCCACCCACAATGCATAACACATATGCATACACAGATAATCAGTTAATAAGACTTTGTTATGCCACTTGGAGCTAATGAGACTATTCAATCAAATACTGACCTCAAAAGTGCTATTATCAAACAATTATATCATTTCAATTACCCCATTATAAAAAGATACACTTACTCAAATGCTCTAGTCAGCTATATGAATACAATGAATCTGTGAAACCTCGGATAAGAGTTATCTAATCAGAATTGTACCATTACTGCAGTTTGAAGAGGGCTGAGTCTCACTTTCCTTAATATGAAAAACACACAGCTATTAAAAGGAAACAGAGATCACAAGCATCCCAATCTACAAACAGATTACTTCTCTGCCCCACCCTTCTTTGAATAATCTGCTCAATCAAACGCTTAGGCTTTTGTTTTAGGGGATGTAATCTCCCTATGATTGTTGGCAATAATGTCCTAGATACACTAAGAAAAGCTTGAACTTAATAGCCAGGTCAGAAATGACTGTTGAACAGGACTGTGTGAGGCTAAAAATACCAAAATACACAATAAAATGTTGTGAACATGTCAGTGAAAGAAACACAAGTGGGCCTGCTGGGCAGATGGAAGACCATTCTGAAAGCAGCTCTCTAAAGTTCGCAACTGATAGAAGTTTGACATATCTTCACCACAATTATTTTATGTAAAGAATGTCAACAATCTATCCAACGATGTCAAGTAATAATACAAAGTAAAGAAAAAAATAATACAAAGTAATGTTTTAAAATAATAAATGGGGTGGGGCATGGTGTTGCACACCTTTAATCCCAGAACTCAAGAGGCAGGGGCAGGCAAACCTCTGTGAGTATGGGACCAGCCTGGTCTACAAAGCGAGTCCAGGACAGCCAGGGCTACACAGAAATACCGTGTCTCAAGAAAACCAAAATAATAATAATAATAAATAATAATAAACGAGGACACCACATTATGGGATTTTAGGAGATAGAGAGCTGTCTCAATGGTAAAGAACACCTGCTGTTCTTCTAGAGGACCAGAGTGTGGTTCCCAGCACCCACATCACAACCACCTGTCACTCCAGCTCCAGGAGACCCATCTCCCTGTTCTGGCCTGCAGGGCCACCTGCACACATATGTTCACACACATACAGGCACACACACATACACACAAATAATAATGAAGCATCTTTTGAAGAATAGACTTTGAATTCTATAAATTTCATCTTTAAGCTCTGCAAGGTTTCACTTTCAGTATCAACAAACATTATAGGGTATCTATTATGGAGAAGGTTCAGGGCATGGAGGGCTTCACTATATGACAGCATGTGAATTGCCACAGCGCTATCTCCTTTTATAGATGCCTTAAGCTTCTGGAAAAAGGGGAGAAATGTGATTTTGAGGATGTCACTAAGCTCTGGTTCTTTGGAGTTATTAACATATGCTTATTTCTTTCTGCATTTTTCCTATAAAGTCATCTTGATTCCAAATGTTGAAATTTTCACAAGAACATATGGACTCCAGGGCACATTTTTAATCATCACTGTCCTGGAGAACTTGGCACTGTCACATGGGATCAGTGGATTTCACGCAGCATCCTTGTTTATAAACACTGTTTTATTATGAGAAGGAGGAAATCAAGTTATTCACAGACTCTACTCCAAAAATCCCAGGCTGAGTATTTATATGAATAGCACAGTGGAACCATGATGAGGATCGAGAAATGCCAAAACAAAACCTCCATTCCTTCAAAACTGCCATGTCCGAATAATGAAACAAATTCAATAGATGAACCCATTGTGTTCCACTGGGCAACTATTATCTAGCAGCTACATAATGTGCTATGTGGGAATCACATTAGCTGTTCAAATGCTTGGGACCCAAGTTGCTGCAAGGACAGAACATAGACAGCAGTGTTTGCATTTACTCCTTAAAAGTTTTTATCCAGCGACATCAACGTCCTTGAGATAAATGGTCAAGGGCATATTTATCAGGGTTACTTCCAATGAAATATTTAGGCACACAAGCAGAAAGCCCTCCACAACCCCATGTTTCTTTCCAAAGGGATTTTAAGTACTCTATAAAACTTTAATCAAACTATAAAACTTCCAAAAGTCCCAGATGAATCAGGAGAACAATTAGTGCCTACGTTTAGGTAAGTATTCACACACAATGCAGAGCAGATACCCAGGGAGACAATAAAAGACGATGGAGTGGCCACCAGTCTTATCCACAAACAAGGAGTCGTTACTATCCAAGCAGAGGTTTGCACTGATTGGAGCCTGTTCCAAAATGAATGTCCAAAGACCTTGGTTCCAGGAGCCACACTAAGGAACTGGCAATCGCCCAGTGTAAAGAACTTTGCCATGCTGTTCTCAAGGGTGGCTCGGCTTCGGCAGTGATCTGCTCCTAGTCAAATAAACCAGAGAAGAATCTGGATAAAGTCAGTCAAGATCTCCAAGTCAGATCTGGTGAGTCACTTAATTCTCAGAGCTATTGTGTCATCTACAAAGTAGGGACATGAATGACACGTATCTCGGAGTTCATTTGTAGAGAAAAATCATGGTCTAAGTAGTCTTTGTCAATCACATACCACACTATGAAACAACCTCTAGTCAAGCACTTGGAATCTG
Organism: Lophiomys imhausi; assembly: GCA_907164525.1. NCBI lineage: Eukaryota > Metazoa > Chordata > Mammalia > Rodentia > Muridae > Lophiomys > Lophiomys imhausi. Next base: position 1,299,648 of record CAJQZJ010032097.1, read on the forward strand.
GGGGGTCCAATGTTACTTCTTTAGTTTAAGGCAATGGCCTTCCAAGAAAAATACACAAATATGAAACTCTGAAAAGAAAGCTATTTCATCTACCTCTTGGGTGGGAGATATTTATTGGGTGGGGGCGTGCAAAAGTCTAATAAAATGAGGGCTCCATGGTTAAAAGAAAATGTGTTTTCATGGAGAGGTGTAAGAAATTCAAAATAAAGGTGGCCCAGGGAGAAATGGCCTGGTGAGTGATATCTTCCAGTTCTTAGAAAGATGAAACACTCACCAACACCCTTGCAGGAGTGCAAAGTATTCAACCTGGAAAGGGGAGATGTCACAAAAACCTGGCCCTGCACAACAGTGACCTTGAGCCCAGAGTCTATGACACAAGCAGATGGACTGAAGGAAAGTAGGTCAGTGGGTCTAAGCAGAAACACATGCCATCTTCTTCCGGCTTCTCATCTTTTTTTCCTGTTCTCAGTCTTGCTTCCTCCTGCTTTCTTTGAAACTACTCAAAACACACCTTTTTGGTGAAAGAATTATTTTGAGTTGTCTTTTAGAATTATTGTGTTGATTAAAGTTTCAGACTCTCCTGTGATAACTGGATACTTGTATGTGTGGTGATGAAATGAGTGTAGTTAGCATTTCTCTATCCTTAAATTTTTTCAATGTTTGATTAACATATAATTATATGTATTTATAAGTACAGAGTAATATCTCAGTATACAGATACACTATGTATTAATAATTCAGGATAGTTAATGTTCCCTGGGTTTTAACATAAACTGTAGTTACAAGAACTCTGAGAACTTACCCTTTTGCAGAAGAAACTCCTTGTCTAAGTTAGCTATTTGTCACTGTAACAAAATACCTGTAGCACAAAATTTTAAAAAGGTTTTTTTCACCTTCAGTATTTTGAAATCTCAGTTCATGATTACTTTGTGCTGTAGAGAAAGCATGTTGAGGAGCAAATAGGAGAGGAACCTTCCTCATTCCATGGTGACTGGGAAGCAAAGAGAGAAAAAGGGGGTGGCTGAGATCCCAATATCCCCTCCCAGGATGCATCCCCAATGGCCTAACTTCTCCCATTAGGTCCATCTCATAATGGTGCCACCACCTACCAACTGTGCAACCAAGCCTTCTACATATGGCCTTTGGGGGACACTTTAGACTCAAACCATCAGCTCTGTTTAGAAAATCTCCATTCTTATTCATATCCTACACTGAGCCATGGAAGAACTAGGACTAAATCTTTAGAGAACCAGTCAGCAGGAAAACAGCTAGCTGACTATCTTTGCTCAAATGCACCGTTCCTGACCATCTTGACTTACCCTGTCCTTTTGCTGGACCTTTCTTTGTTCAAATGATGATGAGAAGTCTGGAGCTGAAGACAGTTCTTTACAGTTATAGACATATACTAATTTCTCCAGGTTATCTTGTATTTAGATAAGAGATAAAAATGTAAACCTCTGCTTACTTTTCTCTTGTTAGTTTGTCCTTTTTTTTTAATAGAAAGTCCCAGCTAAAAGTGTATGATGGATGAAGAAGAAATTCATTTGAGTTTCACATTTCTCCTTTCTTTCCTTTCTTCACTATATATTCATTAGATCAGAGGAAGCAAAAAGCTGCTTCATGAAACCTGACCGAGCCATATCAGGTTACCAAGAGGAAACATTTGGAAGGCTGGATTAGAAGTGTGTGCAATGCCTGGTAGCTCAATAACTAAAAATTTATAAGATAAAATAAAGTAAAAGGCTCTGTGAAGCCATCCTTATAAATATTGATAATAAGCACTCCCTTATTCCTGTGCATGAGGGAAGATGTGTCCAATGTGGAACCATTGCATGGATGATTTAAGTAGAAACTGGACACAAATTCAGGGATCACTTTGGAATGTGTCAGCTTGGTTGCGTCGTTATTACTGTCAGCTTATCTCTTTTTTACAGATGCAGAACCTAAAGGAAATTGATAAAGCTCCTTTCTAGCTTCTGTATTCAGAAAATGGAATTTATTTTGCTGCAGGCAATACATGAGAAAGAATATTCAAATGTTGCATATACACTGTTGTCTACAGTTTCAACATGAAATACCCCCTCCAGGAGGGAGGAAGCAGTTCATAAGACTCGGGAGGAAAACAAAAGGACATATGTCTTGGAAAGCAGAAATGTGAAAGATTCTTAAAGAACCTTCCATAGCTTTATAGAATGATTACACTGCTGAGAAAGAAGACTGACCAACTGAATAGACACGTGTGTAGTATTTCTTCAAGGAAACATCTATCACATACACATATAACCTCTGTGTATGTGTGTGTGTGCGTGTGTGTGTGTCTGTGTGTGTGCATGTGTGTCTGTGTATGTGTGTGTATGTGAGTGTATGTATGTGTGTATGTGTGTGTGTTGTGTGTATGTGTGTGTGTCTCGGTGTGTGTGTCTGTGTGTGCATGTGTGTGTATGTGTGTGTGCATGTGTGTGTGCATGTGTGTGTGCATGTGTGTCTGTGTATGTGTGTGTATGTAAGTGTATGTATGTATGTATGTGTATGTGTGTGTTTTGTGTGTATGTGTGTGTCTCTGTGTGTGTCTGCGTGTGTGCGTGTGTGTCTGTCTGTGTGTGTATGTGTGTGTTTCTGTGTGTGTCTGTGTGTGTGCATGTGTGTTTGTGTATGTGTGTATGTAAGTGTATGTATGTATGTATGTATGTGTATGTGTGTGTATTGTGTGTATGTGTGTGTCTCTGTGTGTGTCTGCATGTGTGCGTGTGTGTCTGTCTGTGTGTGTCTGTGTGTGTGCATGTGTGTCTCTGTATGTGTATGATGTATGTGAGTGTATGTATGTGTGTATGTATGCATGTGTGTGTGTGTGTGTATGTATCGTGTGTGTGTCTGTGTGTGTGTGTGTGTGTGTGTGTGTGTGTGTGTGTGTGTTGAGAACGTGTCCCTATTCCTATTTGGACATTGTGTTGAGGTTGAGGAAAAGGCACTGCAGTCCTGTGGGCTATATCATGCCTCACAATATGAGCTGTATTGCCATTTTCCTGGCGAATACTAAATTTTCTCAAGCAGAAGTTAAGTTGCATATACTGCCGTTAGAAGGGAGCTCATGGTGAATGACATCTTAATGAACAAATGGTCTCATTAACAGCTGTTGAAAGATTTTTCAACCCTGAATTGAACTGCAAAAGAGGTCTCGCTTATTGTGAAATAAACCCAGGAGGAGCTTAAAAAATCCGTTCTCAAGTGTTTAGTGCTGATTGAGTGGGCAGGCCCATAGTAACTGCTGATGGTCCCAGACATCATCAAGAGTTATCAAGATATCTGGATCTAGAGATTTCTAATAGGAACAATGAGAGGACAGTGGGTAAAAGCCATGAGAATCTGATAGGGTCCTCGTTCACACTCATCCAAATCATGAAGCTATGCAGATAAAAAGAAGAGCCCCTATTGGTAAGGAAGGCTAGAGGTTACAGGGAGGAGAAAAGGGTGAGAATTTCAGCTGCAGTTGAATCCCGGTTCTAAGAAAGGCTGCTACATGGCTAACTGAAGCCATAGCAGAATACATCTCTCCAGAACCAAAACTAAAGAAGCAATACCCATCCCCTCTCCACACACACCACCACTACTACCCCAACAAAGGGCACACAAGCATTCAGACACACAGCCTCCTCCAGGAATTTGATGATGACTTCGAGAGATAATCCCAGTGGCCTTCTCCTACCTCAGATGTATCAGGAGTCTGACATACCTTGCTTCCCACATCCCCATGACAATAGAGAAAAATGACTCACATTTTACAGATAGGAAATCTTAAGTCTAAGGCAAAAATTACATAGCTGGAGAGCTATCAAGTAGGAATGGAACCAAGCTAAGGAATGGAACCTCAAACAAAGACCCTCTGCATAGTGCCTCCCATGCATAAGATGCTTTTAATTTTGTCACAGACATGAGAATAAGTGCTATACGTGCCTATATCAGGCTCAACAGATCAGTCAAACCAAAAGAAGAGTAAGACTAGGAAAACGATTAATAGAAGCCACAGGGGTGGAGAGTCTCCTAAAATATGTCCTGGAAACAAATCCTCCCACACTATTTCTGCAATGAGTTCTCGGGCTCTTTACTGACTCTCTTTTCCATTTGCCGAGGTTACACTTCATTACACAGAATCCTCTGGAAATAAAAACATCTCACATCAAAGCAGAACTTGTTTTCTGACCTATTTTTGATGATCACTGGAAACAATGAGGTTTCTGTGTACTTCTTTCTCCTTCATGCTTGCTCTGGCTTTGTGATTACCCCCCATCTTCCATAATTCTTTACACTCCAGGGCAATTTACCACATTTTGTGAAATGCACAGCTTTAAAAGGAATTTCCATGCAGAGCTACAGAATCTGAATGCCGGATTTCTGAGCAAAGAACCCTTCCTTGGGGCATTGTGGATTAGTGTTTCCACGCTAATGAGTAAGGATGGAGACAATTTCTTCAGCAGCCCCATAATGGGCTGAAAAATGCCCAACATAATTGTTCCTTTTAAACCCGTCCTTTGGTGCCTGTGTATGGACAAGCTCTATCCACGGTTCTTGCCCTTAAGCTCAGCTGTTGCTCACTCAGCCACTTAGCTGACAATGTGTGTCTCTTTGTAGGGATATAAATCAGACATAGCCCAATCTGAAATCCTTCCATGCTTGTGAAGTTCTGTTCTACCACTAACCAGACTGCTCTGGTCTAAAGCCTTGGGCTTTCAGGTCATTTACTTAAACCCCATGTCAACCATGAATAAAACTACCCAGACCCTGCCCAACTAGCACTGCACATGACCTTGGGTTACATGACCCCAAATATCCTGGACTTTGTTGAACATGGTTAAAAATGAGGAGGTTTTAACATGCTTTGTTAACTTAGTCTTTTTAAATGGAGTTAATAATTCCCAGAAATGGATCAAAGTAGAATTTCTAGGTCTTTCTTTTTATTAGGCCAAAGAGCCAAAGATGTGTGGCATTGACTGTAATATTATATTAGCTATGTAACACGCATTTGATGTAAGTGAAATAAAGAGGGGCCTTTAACACCATTTCAATGCTTCTGTAAGGAGAAATGATGGCATTAAGGAAGGGAGGAACTGGACTTTAATCACTCCAGAGAATTCCAACACTCCAGTGAAGCAATTCAAGTTAGATCCATTGAAGTCATCTCTCAGCTTTAAATTAAGCAAGGAGCCTGAAGGATTTTACTGTCTGACAGCTACCAACAGTGGATCTATCAGAACCCTCATTTTCTCATCTGTAGAATAAGGCCCGCAGTTCCTCCTTTAGAAAGTTGTTGTGACATCTTTAATCCCATCAGTTGGGAACCACATGCCTTTGATCCCAATACTTAGAATGCAGAGACAGGCATATAAGATTTGGAAGGATTGCCGGGCGGTGGTGGCGCACGCCTTTAATCCCAGCACTTGGGAGGCAGAGGCAGGCGGATCTTTGTGAGTTCGAGGCCAGCCTGGTCTACAAAGCAAGTCCAGGACAGCCAGGGCTACACAGAGAAACCCTGTCTCGAAAAACCAAAAAAAAAAAAAAAAAAAAATTTGGAAGGATTTAAGTTTAAAAGCTACTTACAAAAGGCATGCTGAAATTCAAACAAATTGTCCTTTGAGATCTCAAAATATATACACTAAAGGTTTGTTTAGCTCCAAAATAACAAAATAATTTCTTCTTTAATCCGGATTGAAAGATAATACTTTATATATTGTCAAAAAACCAAAGTTGCTCCAGAAAAAAATATTACCTGACACCCCCCCACCCAAAGAAAAGGTAGTGTCCTAGAGTTAGGATTAGGGCAGGGCTCTGCTCTTATCTTTCCAGGAGATTTAAAGCATCCATCCAAGGAACCCAGGGACACTGGACAACGGAAACCTCAGAAGAAAACAGATCAGACACCAAAGAAGACAAGTAGCTCAGATGATCCAGCCTTGCAGACTTCCTTAATAGCTGTTTCCTCAAATGTCTACAACCACAACAACTCAAAATCGCTAAGATTGTTCAGCTCCACAGACTGCTTCAGCCAGAACTCCAGTAAAGCCCTGAAGTTCAGCTTCTGTCTATGAACTTCTTAGGGCATTTAAATAGCTGAGCACAAAAGGACTGAACATCAAATGATTCTATTAACATTTTTAACCATTTTTCCATTCTTATTTGGGCCCCAAACAGGCTTACTATGTCCCAAATCAGCAGGAAGTCATTTTAAGAGAGTGACGTCCCAACCCCAGAAGGTGGGGAGGGTAGTTTCCCTCCATTTGGTCATTTGATGGATAATAGAAAATCTTATTTAAGGGAAGAGACTACAAGCTGTTAAATGGTCTTGTTAAATGGGTTTTGGAGGTTAGACCCTGGGACTTCTCTCTTTTTCTTTTCTGTATCCCTCTTTCCTATGTAGGAGTGAACAGACTTGAGAAAAAAAATGGGACATAGACATAATATAAGAAAGATCAAGCAAAAAGGACAGATTATTGAATATGCCCTTATACCTTTGTATATTGATACAAAATTAATATTATATTTGGCTAAATTGGTATTGATCATTGTATATTAATGCAAAATTAAGATTGTATTGGGCTACATCGGTATTGATCTTTGTATATAGATACAAAATTAAGATTATATTTGGCCACAATGGTATTGACCCTTGTATATTGATGCAAAATTAAGATTGTATTGGGCTACATCGGTATTGATCTTTGTATATTGATACAAAATTAAGATTATATTTGGCCACATTGGTATTGATCTTTGTATATTCATACAAAATTAAGGGTAACACTTTTTAAAGGTATTGTACCTAGTAATGATTAAAAATGAAATGTGAAGTTTCGGCCTTTTGCTACCAACTGTCATAAACTGTTTAAGATAATTAAGAAATGCAAACTAATAGTCAGGCAAACTTGTCATTTTGTTAGGTACTAAGATAGTCTATCACAGTTATTTTCTAAGCTAATCAGAAATCAAGTTGCTAAGAGAAAGGAACATTTGCTTATCTAAATATAAGAGATAGATAGGGTGTCTTCAAAAACCTCAAGAGATCTTCGGGAATGTGGCATTCAAAGATATTTTCTTAAAATTTTTTGATATCGAGACATGTCAGCACCTGACAGCACCTCCTATTCTACTCCAAGTAGAAGATGAGCATCGAAGAATCTCCAGAGTGAGATGGTTGAATTAGTGGCAAGCCTATCTTGTGGCAAGAAAAACCCCTTGCTTCAACTGTAGACAGAATGCTGTCCAAAAAGGACAAAACTTGGAAGCAGGTAAGTAGACAGCCTAGCTCTGTCAAGACAGGGTAGGCAAGTCCTTCATAATTCCTGCTCTACAATCAATGTCTGTCAGAGAAATGGGGCCAAACAGCTAAAGATTGATGCTGTAATGTATGGAGAGAAAATGGGAACTGTCCAGGAAGCCACTGGTATGTCATTTCTTAGTTTTGGAAGCTGCTGGCCCTGCACTTCCTGTATAATCAGATATATTTATCTCTCTCGGGTCTCTGAGGTGGTTGAAGAATAGATAGCTACATTCTCATAGTTAAATTTTGAGTTGTTTAGGAATCAAGAGGGTGTTCTGCATATAAGAAGATGTTTTTAAAATTGTGATGCAAGTTAGTATGAAAGCTGAGTTAGATATAGAACTTTAAACTCATGGAGATGGTTAGATAGTAGAATGTTAAAGTCAGGTGCCAAATACATATGGACTGGACATTGGGAATGTATGCTAAGCCATATTAACTCTCATAATTGTGGCCTATTTATTTCTGTTGTTTTGTATTGTATTTATTGTTATAACAGAAAGAACCATTTGTTGGATTGAAAGAGGAGCTGTTGGGGGGAGAAAGATACACCTTAAACTTTAAAAAAAGGGAAGAGGATGGGGGGTTGAGGGGGAGGGTGGGAGGGTGGGACTGGAGGGGGGAGTAGGGAGGGGATTGTGATTGAGATGTAACTTGAAGGAATAAAAAATAAATTATTTAAAAAAAAAAGAAAGTTGTTGTGAGGGTCATTTAAGGTCATGTCTGTGAAAGTTCTCTGTAAACTGAAGGCCCCTACAGCAGGAGTGCCACAAAGTCAGGAGAACCAAACAATATGGCTGTGTTCCTCGCCTGCCTAGCTAATTTCTTAGAGAAATCTAGACCTCTCTTCCTCCTCTCCTCTGCTCCTGTCTTCTTTCAGTGTGTCCTGAGTGCTAAAAGCACACATGTGTCTGTCTGTGTCCAACTAAGAGTGAACAGCAGCTAACAGCAGGTAACACCCAAGCTGTGCTATGTGCGGCTAAGATCTCACTTCGTCTCTGAAAGAGTAGGATTTGCTCACTGTCTCCAAGCTTCAAAGTCCACTGTCTCCTGAAATACTATCATGCAGACTTAAACATCACAGCACCCATGCCGCGGGTCACCACCACCTCTAAGTTACCCTATATGATTGAACTATCTCGGTCTTATCTTTCTCAACTCTCACCTCTCATTTGCAAAACGGCCCCTCCCATTTTCTCGAAGTATTCCTTCCAGTTGCATCCTTAAACCCTATCTCCTTTCCTCTAATCTCCCAACTGCTTACCTCTGGTCTCTGCTGGTCCCTTCACGACCCCAGGCCTATATTGGAAACACTATCCATCAGGCAAGCTCTCCAGTCCCTCATCTCCTCTACCTCAGACCTTCCTACATGCTTACTTTCCACTTAGTAATTCTAAGTATCTTCATGTGCAATCACCCCAACTTTATAATGGGTTCTAAACCCTAGAATTCTTGCTATGGGGCAGAGATTTTGCTACAGAGAAATGTAGCTGCCTATTGAGTTATTCGACTTAGGTTAATTTGCTGGAAGAGTCATAACAAAATCCCACAAGCTGCATGACATTAACAACTGAAATTCATTCTTTCACGATTCTGAAGCTAGAAATCTGAGATTAATGTATAGACTATGTTGATTCTTCTTAAGTCCTTTCCTTCATTTATGTGGCTGTTTTACTCCATGTTTCCATATGGTCTTCTCTCCATAATCAGCTGTGTCCACACATCCTTCTCTTGCAGGAACACCAGATGCATTGTCTTAGGACTAACCTAACCTAAATTGCATTTTATTTCTAAAGGACCCATCTCCAAATGCAGTCACATATTAAAAACTTCAAAATATGAAATTGAGGACATATATCTAATTCTATAACTCAAGCAGATACTCAACTTGTTGGTTTTAAATTTATTCTCTCTCACACACATGCATGTATGTATGCATGTATGTAGGTATACCACTGTGACCATATCGTCACTTGAATAAATACTGGTAATCTCTATATGACCCAAACTGATCTTGATACTCTATCCCACCCCAACATAGCCTTAAATATTCTTCTTTATTCTGGAAATTCTCACATTCAGCTAATTTCCATATAATATTTGCTCTTATATGACACTTTCTATTGTCTTCTTGCCATTTGTATGTTTTGTACATTTATGTGGTCATTGCCCATCTCCCACAAGAATGTAAGCAGAGAAGGTATTTTACTCTCTTCAATGCCTTTCAGACAGAATTTAGAATAGTTATTCAATAACTGGTTGCTGAATAAATAAGTGTAATCATTAAAAAATATATTACATAGGTTGATTATTGTCTCCATTTAAGAGATACAAAAATGAAACTCAAGGAAAATAACTGACTTGCCTTAGATAATAGATCTGGTAAAGAGTAGGGTTTATGGTTTGAATGCAAGTAATCTGAATCCAGGTCCATAAGGAGCAACATTCTAGGGTGAGAAATGTTATTTCTATGGAAGCATAAATCATATTAGGACACATGGGAGGGACCCTTTAACCTAGGGGCTATAATAGAAGACCAGAATAAAGAAGGTGGGTAGTTTGGCTGAGTCAATTTCATATGGACAGGTAAAGTAAAATCCTAAATGAGGCTGGTACTCAGTAGTTAGACGAATGCATGGATAAATGGATGCACAAGTGCCCTGATGTTATATTATTTAAACCTGGAGAAACCAGAGCACATTCTTATGAAAGAGGACTTTAGTATTCAGCACTTACTTATCCATGGACCCATTAAATGTAAAGAGAAGAAAGAATAATAGATACCAAACAATCAAGAATAGTCCCTAGGTCTATAATGAAGGATTAACCATTTCAAGGTATATTATAGTACCAATGTTGGTCAGCAAGGTCACAACCACCATTAAGATCTATTTCCAACCCCATTGGTGCCTTAGGAAGTAGCAAAGCTAGAAAAAAATACAGAAAGCTTCAGTCCTCTAAGTTTCCAAGGAGGAATGCCTCTGTAGTAGAAAAAATCAGAACCCAAGTTCTTTATAGCCTTTAGCAAGAAAACAACAGAAATGTTAAAATACATATACAATGTTTTCCTAAAACCAAAATAAAACCTGGTTATTTCTGTGTGAAAAATTTATAATTTTTATTTCACCAGAGATCCTTTTTTAATATTCATAGTACTAATTTGAAAATAAATATCTGTGTCTGATTTTAAGAGATAGATATTTTTGCCAAGATATACCCCCCCAAAAAATGGCATCTAGCCCATTTCTCACTAGAGTCCTCATTCCCTTCTGAAATCTCATTAGTCGGGGATATCTACATTTCTATAGTCATTGTGGCCTACCACTTTCCCCTCTCTATCCTATGATAAAATACTCTGAGCAAAGCAACTTGTGGAAGAAAGAACTGATTTCAGTTTACAGTGGATCCTTGAGACATGTAGTAACAGTAACTCAAGCCCTCCTTTCCTTCTCTAGCTTCTTAAGCTTTCAACTTGGACCTAGAGTTATAACATCAGTGCTCAAGTTTCCGAGTCCATCATCCTTGAACTGAATTCTCTAAATCTATAGATTCTACAGCCTGTAGGTACCTCGTTATAGGACTTCTTAAGCTCCGTTTTCATATGAGCCAACCACTCAATAAATATGTTCTGCATATATACAAAATATGAAATATTTGTCAAATATTTATTCATACATAGATAAAAGATAGATGTACTTTAAAAGCAAGTATATTTATATGTGTAGTTAACATACATGTGCACATATACATGTGTTTCTCTAGAGGAACATGATGAATACAGACAGAGCTTATATTTTTGCAAGAGTGACTTATTTTTCAAACATTCCAAAAGATTATTGAAGATAGTTTCTGAACTCCCTTAATACTCATTTGTAAATGGAAATTGAGCATTTGTTTCAATCAGTTCTATCCAGCCAATAATGTAAATATTGCAACAGTCACTTTCATTAAATGATAGATCTGCCAAAGGAGCCTTTAAATTACCAAATATATATATACTCTGGTTTCTCTTCAGATCGTGTAAATCTTTCGCCTTTTAAATTACCAAATATAAAACACTTTTACTTGACCTCAGTCACTTTCAAAGGATCAACCTTTAAATCATGATAAACAGTGTGTTGGCTCCCTATTCTAGAAAGTTCACATTTGCAAGGAGGGACACCTCCATCCCTGGAATTAAGAGAACAATGTACATTGTTTGACTTGTAAACAGCTCCAAACTTGCTGTGTGTGTGCTACAATTGTAGCCAACTAGACAAATGTATGTATACCCACTTATATTACAACTAACCCCTGTGTATACTTACATCAATTTGAGTAGGAATTAGATGTCTTATGCCAGGAGAACTTGGTTACCTTGATGGTTTCCAGAACCCACTCCCACTCGTGAAGTTCTTCCATGTGGCTGACAAGTGTACCTGCTCTTTACCTTTGCCTCCATACAGCACATAGCAATACAACTTGCCAAACTCACCACATGGCCCCGGACAGTTCATATGAACTGTGAACATGTGACAGTGTTCTAGGAAGACATGATCCTGGTAGAAATAAGCTTCACACAGTCTAGGGGAGAGTCACACAGATGTCTGCCACTGGAAACATGTTTCCCATGATGGACTTCTGGTCACCAGCTCAAAGCTTTGGTATAAGACTGTCAATCAGGGATGAGCAATATCCTGGAAAAGGCACACTCTAAACATACAAGTCCCATCAAAGCCAAGCTAGTACTTATGGCTTCTCTCAAAAGAAAGACCCTGAGACCAAAAAGAAAAAATAAAAATCCCTTCATCTTTTAATAAGACTTATTCATTGTTTCTCATTTTTATCAAATGGGTTTATAAAAAATTTTTTAAAGAAATATATTGCATTGCACTCAAATCGAACAATCTCTGAGAAGTCTGAATCTGCATCTAAGTCAAAGGTCAGTTCAAATGGAAGTTTCTACTTATTTTTCAATTTCTACTCTTTTAAAGGGCCACGTGACTTACAGTGATTCTTTTCACATAGCAAGAAAATGGAAGGTCCTGCATGATGAGAGTAGATGATAATAATCATAATTATGATAAAAGCACCATCAACGTACTTGCCTGGAAGATATTTTCTATAACACCCAAGACTTTGGTACAAGTAAAAAGAGAAAAAAATTGCAATTATTCTCCTGGTGTTCGGGCATTTGAAGGCAGTCATGTGTCAAGGGTACAAAATAGCGTGTTATCAGTTGTCAGATTCAAAAACAACTTTCTTCCTCTGCTTTAAAAATAGGAGTTTTTGCATGAATACCTGCATTAATTAGCAACAAGGAATATGTTTGTCTCTGACCAATAGGCGTTTCAGCTGATAATATGGGGTTTTCAACGTGTGCAATAGTTTTTCTAACTCCAGATGCTTACTTCTTGGCATTTGAGTTAAGCTTCAGAGCTTAGCATGTCTAACTTAAGAATGTAATGTAGAATGTTTTCTGATTCATGGCTCCTAATATAAAAAGGCAATTTACCACTTATATGTAAGCAATTCCAACAGAATCATTACAGGAAATAACTCCAATCCTTCCGAATGGCTGCCTATATGCAGAGGTCTTCTGAGATATTTAAAAACTTGGAGATTGCCTGAAATCAGTCCTATTGATAGGACCAAACAGTGTCTCTATCCAAGGAAACCCTATAAATATTATAGTTCACTCAGAATAAATTAAACAGATTTATTGGCTGGAAATGAAAAGCTCCAGCCTTTTCTCCAAATGCTGACATACACTCAAGTTTTCTCCAAAATGAGAACTAGAATTTCATATTCTAAGCACTGTATACAGGAATAAAGCTAAGAATATTGATGCAAAGATTCAACTGAAAACCACAAGTATCATCTCCATCAACCATGCCCATGAAGCTCAGTACTGGCTAGCCTTAGCCACAGCACAATTTGGAGTACCTGATGCCCAGGTCTGGAACATGAGAAACCAGTAAAGACAAACAAGGAATGTCTCAAATGAGACAAGTCACAGCCAAGATAAATAAGCTCATTTGCTGCAAAAAAGAACGCACATGGCGACAAGAACGAGGAAATGGAAGGGAAAAAAGAACTGAACTTGGAAGGAGAAAGCTATACTCACGCATCTAAGAGAATGTGGCATGCCACAAAAGAGGAACAGTCATGTTGGGAGCAGAAAAGGGGGAGCACAGCCTACAACCTTTTATCAGAGTTTCTGCAGGAGATCAAGACAGTGCCAAAAGTCAGGAGTAGGTCAAATTCTGTTAGACTTTGATTAGTAGTGTTATTTATCTGGTCCTTGGTCTCTGGATTGCTTAAGATACTGAACATACTGTCTTAGTATTTGAGACTTAGATAGAAAAGTTCCAGGAAGAGGAATAGGTACCGACTTTAATCTGGCTGGTTTTCTTAGTATGTTTGTGACATTATTGCAGAATGTCATAGACGCAGAAACATAAAAACAAAGTTATATTTCTCACACCTTCGGAGCCCTGGAGGTCTAAGATGAAGGCATTAGCATTTGATGACAGAGACGGAGACTCTCATGTAGCAGAAAATGTGAGGACACGAGAGGCCAATGATATGTGCTCACATAATAGAAGAGTAGATGAAAAAATGAGAGAAAATCCTTCATTAAAAGCACTGAAAGGGCACTGTCTTAGTCAATGTCTACTGCTGTGAAGAGACACTGTGATTATGGCAACTCTTAGAAAGGAAAGCATTTAGTTAGGGCTTGCTTACAGATTCATAGGTTTAATGCATTGTCATCATCACGGGAGCATGGTAGGCATTATACTGAAGAGGTAGCCGAGAGTTCTACATCTAGGTCCCCAGACAGCAGGAAAAGAGAAAGTATGTAATTGGAAGCAGGTAAGTCGACAGCCTAGCTCTGCCAAAACAGGGTAGGCAAGTCCTTTGAAACTACTGTCTTACAATTAATGTCTGTCAGAGATCCTGGGCCAAAAGGCTGAAGATAGATGCTCTAATGTATTGAGAGAAATTGGGAACTGTCCAGGCAGCCAGTTGTCTGTCATTTCTTAGTTTTGGAATCTGCTGGCTCTGCACTTCCTGCATATTCAGATATATTTATCCTTCTCAGGCCTCAAATGTGGTTGAAGACTAGATACTTATACTCTCACAGTTAAATTTTAAGTTGTTTAGGAATTAAAAGGATGTTATAGGTCCAAGAAGATATTTTTAAGTTGGTAATGCTAGTTAGGATGGAAACTGAGTTAGGTATAGAACTTTAAACTCATTGAGATAAACAGACAACAGAATATTTATATCAAACACGAATGGACTAGACAATGGGAATGTATGTTATACCCTATAATTTTCATAATTGTGGCCTAATTGTTCTTATTGTTTTGTATTATGTTTATTGTTATAAGAAAAAGAGCCTTTTATTAGACTTAAAGGGGGAGATGTTGGGGGGTGAAGATACAATTTAAGAAAAAAGCTGATAGGCAGGTGAGAGGGAAGAAGGTAGGAGGGTGGGAACAGGAGGGGAAGGAGGGGGGGTTGTGATTGAGATGTAACTTGAAGAAATAAATAAATGTTTAAAAAAAATGGTAAAAGCACTTACGTCAGTAGACGATCATGACCTGGCCACTAGGTTCAAGCCTACAATTATAGGTCTTTCTATTGCTGATTTCTAAGATCTTTTTTGTAGTAATATATTAATTTCTTAGTACTTAATGGGGATGCATTTCAAAATCACACCACTTCATCCTAATCTAACATCCAAAAACTTGTATTTTTAAAATCTCCATTGAGGACTTCAGGAAAATTCAAGGAGTAAAACAAAAAGTCCCATTCCTGCCACCTGTCCCCCAACCCCACAAGTGTATGTGATCAAAAGTCCAACATATAAGAGTCAACTCATGGAACTGAGATCTAAGCTGCATGTAGGATGAATTGTTGAATGCTTAAAATGTGGCTGGAGAAACACAGCGGCTCAATGTTAACCTCACTTCATTTTAGTTTATTAAAATTTAAATATTAGAACAGAAAATATAGTTATTGGGGAACTGTACATAAGTTGAGAAAACATATAAATCTAATTCCACTTTAAATTTTATAAATTCTAAACACAAACGGAGCACTACATTTCTGATTAATATATAGTATTTGGATTGAGATGAAGGGTAAGCATAAAACACTGGATTTTCAAGTTCTAGTAGAAAAGGAGAATTTAAATATCCCATCCATAGTTTTATAATAAAATTGTCTACACACTGAAATGGTAATTTGGGTATGTTAAACTACGTATTATTAACAGGAGAGAGAGAGAGAGGCTAGCTTGGGCATCTGAAACCCCAAAGCCCACCCCCAGTGACACACTTCCTCCAACAATCCCACACCTACTCCAACAAGACCACACCTCCTAATAGTGCCACTTCCTGGTGACCAAGCATTCAAATCTATAAGGCTACAAAGCCATTATTATTCAAACCGCCGCAGGCCCCTAAACTTCTTCATAAAGTGGTATTTATTGCCTAGTCATTTATCCAAATCTGAACTTTTAATATTGTCACAATGGCAACACTTGAACCTTGGATCCTCATCTAAGCCACCAGATTACTTACTTGTTCTCCTCATCATTAAATTATGGCCTTCTCACATGTAAAAACTTCATTGATATCACCCAATAGTTCCCAAATGTTACTTGCCCTGTCATTAGCTTTATCTCTAACATCTCCTATAAATCAGATGAGGCACAGTTCATTCTGACACAAACTCCCCTCCAGTAGGAGTCTGTGACTTTAAATACATTGTGTGTTTGTGTTTTAGTGTGAATAAGATGCATTCCTCTCAAACAGCTCCTGTGCTAACAACTGTTTCTTAAAGAAATGTGCAGAAATCTGTCTTTTGACAGTGAGTGGATTATGGACCTAATTGATAGATTAATCAACTGGCAAATTCATAATTGAATGGACTATAGGGCAGTGATAGAAACAGTGGAAGACACTACCTGGTGGGAAGAAGTGGGTAGCACTTGTTTATCTCAATAGGGATAAACAAGACAGCAATAGGAGTAAGAAGTCTCAAGTAGGGGTTTGAGAGATGGCCCGGTAGTTAAGAGTATTTGTTGCTCTTGTAGTGGGCCCAGAGTTCATTTCCCAGCACCTACGTGGTGACATGTGATCATATATGACTCCATCTCCAAAGGATCTGACATCCTCTTGTGCTCTCCAGTCACCAGATATGTACATGGTACACTTGCATGCATTTGAGCATTAAAAATAAATAAATCTGTGGTAAAGAGGCATTTAAAACAGAAGTCTCTGGCATTCAAAGATATTTTCTTAAGATTTTTTTGATATCAAGACATGTCAGCTCCTGACAGCACCCCCTATTCTACTCGAAGTAGAAGATGAGCATCAAAGAATCTCCAAGTGGAAATGGTTGAATTAGTGGCAAGCCTATCTCTTGGCAAGAAAACTCCCTTGCTTCAACTGTAGACAGAATGCTGTCCAAACAGAACAAACTTGGAAGCAGGTAAGTCGACAGCCTAGCTCTGCCAAGACAGGGTAGGTAAGTCCTTCATAATTCCTGCTCTACAATCAATGTCTCTCAGAGAAACGAAGCCAAATGACTAAAGATGGATGCTGTAATGTATGGAGAGAAATTGGGAACTGTCCAGGCAGCCACAGGTATGTCATTTCTTAGTTTTGGAAGCTGCAGGCCCTGCACTTCCTGTATAATCAGATATATTTATCCCTCTCAGGTCTCTGATATGGTTGAAGACTAGATAGCTAGAGGCTCATAGTTAAATTTTGAGTTATTTAGGAATTAAGAGGGTGTTCTGGATCTAAGAAGATGTTTTTAAAATTGTGATGCAAGTTAGGATGAAAGCTGAGTTAGATATAGAACTTTAAACTCATGGAGATGGTTAGATAGTAGAATGTTAAAGTCAGGTGCCAAATACATGTGGACTGGACATTGGGAATGTATGCTAAGCCATATAACTCATAATTGTGGCCTATTTATTTCTGTTGTTTTGTATTGTATTTATTGTTATAAGAGAAAGAGCCATTTGTCGGACTGAAAGGGGGAGCCTTTGGGATGGGGGAAGATATACCTTAAACTTAAAAAAAAAAAGAAGGGTATGGGGGGTTGAGGGGGAAGAGGGTAGAACTGGAGGGGGGAGTAGGGAGGGGATTGCAATTGAGATATAATTTGAAGAAATAAAAAAATTAATTTAAAAAATTTAAAAAAAACCAGAAGTCTCAAATAAGTTTAAGATCCAACATGGAAAACACTAAATATTACAATTTAGGAACAGCAATCTACTTCATTCCCTGTCTTTCATATTCACCAGTACAGGGGTTGGAAAGCTCCATCCATACAGCTTTGCTGGGCACAGCCTGTGTTGCATATCTCATGTGCTAAACTGGAGGCTTGCAGTTTTTGCAAGTTGTTGCTACATGATGATAGCTCATTAGTTTGAGAATTTATGGATAGCCCCTTTTCAATAGGGACTATCTTGTGACCCAACCCTACATTTCTGCTGAATCCTGCACTATTGGGGGCTGAACACAGGAGCTCAGTCATTTTGATAGATCTTTGCCTTGGCCCTAGTCCTTCTAAATCTGGATATAGATATCTATTCCTCCATAGGTCTTCCACCCTTTGCCCCTGGAGAAATAATAGCATGGAATATCCCGAAGGAATAACTGTAGAAATTGGAAGAGAGAGCCTCTAGGAGAGATCATCCAGGGAAAGGAAATTAAAAGAAATCTTGATGGGTCTGAAAGTATGCAAGTATTTATAAAACTGAGAACATAGAATAAAGTACTTTAATAAATTAACTCTAAAAAAAAAAACACAAAACTGGGATATTTTAAACAAACAGAGAGACAGACAGTGTCAAATTGAAAATGACCATTATGTGACATGAATTTGGAAAAGAGATGCTAACTGGACCTGAGCAGATTCAAGTGTTTTTAGAATCTAGACTCGTCTCCAGACAAGAATATATGGAAACAAAGACATGAAAGTTGCACTGTAAACCCATTGTAGATAGCGTACTCTGTTAATTGATGTTTTCTCCACCCTGGAAATGATCCAATCCAGGTCAAATTAAGTTATATAAAGGCAGGTTTATTGTATAGGAGAAGGAAAGAGAAAGAATGTGCACACACAGAGATACATAGATGATAGATAGCTAGGTAGATAGGTAGGTAGGTAGATAGATAGATAGATAGATAGATAGATAGATAGATAGATAGATAGATAGA
>CAJQZJ010032097.1:1318194-1329602 GCA_907164525.1 Lophiomys imhausi
AGATAGATAGATAGATAGATAGATAGATAGATAGATAGATAGATAGAGATAGAGAGATAGATAGATAGATAAATGGATGGGACAGTGAGACAATGGGGAAAAGAAGCAGAGAGGGGAAGGGAAGAAAGAGAGAGAGCCCTCAAAATGTCCGGGTTATATAGGAAAAGGCTCCTGGGGGCGGGGTATGTCCTGTAACAGGTAGAAACTGAGGCCTGCTGGGAGAACCTGGAGATCAGGTCCGGACTCAACAGTGGATTGCAGTTACAGAATATAATGAAGTAAAACTCTCCTAACCAAATAGCTATAACTGAGTATAATATGTAATCTGTTCACCTGCTCCTCTCTGCCAGGAGAGACAAAGTTAGTGACTAGAGATGGCTTGCAACTCTAGTTAGCCTAGAGAGAGCAAATGAGGAGTCTGGAGACTACTTGACTGACCTCTACCGATGATGCATAGCTTACCATCCCCAGAGACACGATGTTGGCTATTTGTTGTTCTTTCCTTTTTCTTACCACTTTTTCTGAAAAGTTACCATTCTGTCTTGGAAATGCAGTTCAAGTCTGAAATCAAAGCCATCTCTGAGAGGGCTACTCACTGCTTATAAAGCTTCTCTGTGTACATGAGGTATGTTTACTAACTGAACTTGTGTTAGTTTCTCTTTCATCAGTCTTTTTTTTAAGGGAATTGGTTCCCAAATAAAAAACAAGCATTTTCCTGGCCCACAGTACATCAGAACAGGCTCCTTCATGTCAATTGGTTACTTTCTGGTCTACTCTTAGATATTGAAACGAGTCTGGTTTTTGTCTTTATTTTGAAATCATCATGCTTTCTAATAACATGCTGTGCTCTAACCCTGAAATATGAAAAATTATTTTCCTATTCTTTAGGAAATTATGGTCACAAGTTAGCTAAGCATTAGTACTACATTACCAACCTGGTATTCTGCTTGGCCTGGATGTTCACGCATGCATCTACAAACAATGCATATAGAAACTTGTTGGCAACCCTAGGACTCTCATTTACATAAGACTGCATGTACCTACTTTAAACCATGAAAGTAAGCTATCCTCCTTAGCAGCTCCTTAATAATGCCTCATTGTTAGTCAGCCACATCCTGGAATACAATCCAGACAATGGGATAATCAAATTTGGACTGATATTGGAGGTATGTGCAATAAGAGAAGTTGATGTCTTCCTGCGAACTTTTAGGAAGAATTCTCTATTAACATTATAATGTCTATGGGCATTATAGAATTAAGTATATGGGTATGCATATGATTAAAATATGATGCATTATAAGAAGAGACTTTCTAATCTGTACTATTGCTTCACTTCAAACAAGCTTTCCTCAGTATTTTTGCAAAATGATGTGAGCCTCTATTTTAGTCCTTTGCTTAAGAGACTGAGGATCTGGAAGCACCTGTCATAGACCCCCCCCATCCCTAGTAACAGTCACAGTAAAGACAGGGTGAAAATTAATAGAATACATACACACACGCGTGCGTGCTTAACAGTAAATAAAGCCAAAGTAAAGATGACTATTATGCTACATGAATTTGAAAAAGAGATGTTAAATGGACTGGAGCTGAGTCAGAGTGTTTCTAGAGTTTAGACTCATCTTCAAAGACTCTCAAGGGCTCAAGTAAACAAACTTCCCTTGAAGAGTCCTGAAGACACAGGGGAACTTGGGGTCCCATTTTGAGGTTCTTAGATTCATTAATAAAACAACATAAGAATGGACTTTAACAGAAACACAAGGGCAATTTTATTATAGTTTTAGAAGAAGCCCCTGGGCAGGTAAGCTACAAAGTCCAGCTGCTGCCCAGAGGAGCATGAAGGAGAGGAGGAAAAGTCCATGCCATTGAATCTGGCATAGAGGTCAGACACATGCTGGAGAAGAAGCCACATGGCAGGGGAAGGGGAAGTTAGAGGAAGAGTAAGGAAGCCCAAAATTCTGGGAAAGGGGAGTCCATAGTGTTACGGAAAGCAGAGAAAGTAATAGAAAAGAGAAGAGAACGAAAGGTTACACTTGAAGATATTTACCTGTACATGACTGTCGTCTGTGTCTACCTTAAGGGAAGAGGTTCTCAGAAGAGAAACTACAATAGCTCACTAAATTACTGATTTTTTTTCACCTCTCTCTTTAGCATAGCTTTTGATGAGCCCACCTTCCTAGAATGCTGTCCTAAAATTAGAAGGTGGAATGCAATGAGACATTAAATTAAATGAGTTAATTCTAAAGGTCCAAAGGTGGGAAAGAACAGATCTCTTCCTTTACCTATAAATGTCATTGCCACCACCTGTGTAACAAAGGACAGACTGACAGGAGAAAAGCGCAGTTAAGCAAACCTTTATCTGTTAAGGAGTCTTCAGAAATGAAGTGCTGGAGACCCATTTTTTTATGCCGGAGTTTGGTGGAGAATTGGTAGTAGTTCAGAAAGGTGATTGGACCCAAGTATATTGTCTAATGTAACAGACACAGTGAAGAAATACCATACGCCTGTCTGCCCAAACTCTGCTGGCCTCTATGTGCAGCATTCCATCCTCCTGGGTATAAGGCAGATCCCCTTCTGGAATGAGAGCCTTGTGATCTATTATTAAACTAGGTAAGTCACTGAATTCCTTTATGGCCTTGTTGTCATATACACAGGTTAGCATGGTTAGAACAATATATCTTGCTTTTATGGCTGATTTTGAATAAGAGTTGATATCAAGCAAGCACATAATGTACAATGCACAAATATTTAGCACTAGATTTTTGCAAAACCAAAAGAGCCTGGAGCTGTTCATAAATAAATCTGCTTGTTCAATCAGCAGGTTTGGGAATTTATAGGAAGGGAAGAGTTACTTGTTGCTTGGATGGTAAGGGACTCTGTCTTTCTTTACATTTATCTAAATGCCCTTCATGTCTCCCAACAAAGTCCTCAAAACTCCATGTTTTCATGCAGTATTTTAAAGCTTAAGATGAGTGTTTGCCATGTCCCTTCCTAGAGTTATTAGGGATGCAGAAGAATCACTGCTTATCATCCAGTGCTCTTGCTGCCCTACCTCTTCCACTGTCAAGTCTGCAATTCTGCCAGACCCACTTCTGCAACCATTAAAGTGCAGGCTAGTCTCTGGCTCCATTACTTCTGTCAGCCTGTTCCAAACTGTCATGCCCAGGGCCTCAACCTCAGGAGTTCAGGTTGTGCTGTACCTATGACTGCCATGTCACTAACTTAAGCCATTGAGGATTCATTGTCTTGTGCAGTCTGCCTGGCAGCAGCCAGGGACCCAGAGACTAGGCCAATAGCTGCCAGTTAAACAACCAAATTTCCCCATGTCTAACATTTTACAAACGTCAGAAGGAGAGCTTAAGTGAGAACTTGTACTGGCATAACGGTCTTCACAGTGTTTAACAGTGCTTTGAGCAATGTTCAGCTCCTTCCAGTGTCCTGGGAAGAAGCAGGTTCCCTCATCTGCTACAACATTTTGGAATATTGCTTTCTGAGTCCCAATAATAATAAACTGATAGAATTTGGCTAAATAAAACAGAAAGACAAGTATTCATTCAAGGTAAATGTCAAGGATAAGAAATGAGGTCCTCCGATGCCTTGTCTTGCCTCAATGGAGAAAGAGGCACTTATTCCTGATGCAGCTGATGTAGGGTGGGTTGGTGATCTGTGGGGGCGGGGAGGGGTGGTGTTGGGGGGTAGGTGGGAGGGTGGGATGGGAAGAGAGGAGGGAGGGGGATGGGGATTGGAATGTAAAAACTTTTTTTAATTTTAAAAAATTTTTTTAAAAAATGAAATGAAGCCCTCAATCCCATATATTTTGCCTCTTGTATCCACCTCCTGTGTCAGACTGTTGATATAGTGGGAATGGATGTAGACAAAGATACAACACTGCACTTTATTTCTCTGGGTGTTGTTGGGAGCGTTGAACTCTGCCTTCTTGGAGATGCAGTTTCCATTAATTCATCTGAAGAGACAAAAGGCCCGCTGCAAGGCATCTATGAAAATTCTTTCTCCTCCTGATTTCCGGACAAAGGAATTTATATGCACATACTTTCCCTAGAGCATTCTTGCTGGTAATGGAAGCCCATAGTATTCTTGTTCAAAGCAGACTTCCCCAAGGCCACACACATTCAGCCTCACAGGGCTGGGCTGCTGCCCACCCTTTTCTCCCACTACCCACAAGATGCCTTCTCTAAACAAATTACAACTGGAGAAAGAAAGTGCAATACCAGGGCACCGAAGTCGAAGTCTCACAATGTAAATACAACATACCACAAACAGCAAAGCCAACCGTTTTGCTTATGTGAGTGTGCCCCAAAGCAGATATACTTATGAATGGAATACCACAGATATCTTTGAAGTTATTTGCTAGAGGGAGATATGCACCGAAGGAGCTGTTTCCTTATTTACATAGCCTGTTAAGGTCTCTTGGAGAGACTGAGGGAAGTTGGGTAACCACCCTGGTTTACATTAGGGGATGGTTGGAGCACATGAAAGGATTTTGTTCACTGAGTCATACCGCCTATGTTATACCACCAGGGCAGATTGTGCAAAGAGTAAATCAAGTTAATCTGATGGAGCCTTGAGTTATGTATGTGGGGATCATTACACAAGATAATTTCATGCTTCTGGGAAGATTCAATTTGGCAGAGGGCTAAATGGCCCCTTAGCTTATTCTCAACATATGATTTCAGAAGGTCCTCATCACATTTTCTTGCTTTCTCCTTTGTAAGCATTTAGCAGTGTCTCTCCCTTTACTTGATGAACAGTTTTCTTACATTTAGCATACTGTGAATCTATGATTTAGAGGACTTTGAAAGAAAAGAAAATCAACATGCTGTTGAGTGACCAACATTCAGTTCAGAAAACTCAGACAAATATTAAAGTACAGGAAGGCAAGAGAACATTGTGCAGGCCAAGTTAAATTGTTTAGGAGTGACATTGTGCTTAACAACTATAAAGGCAGAGAATCTACAGAACCAGAGCAGAAGGTCTGTAGAGAAGGCAATGTGACTTATATTCACGTAAAGCCAGGAGCCAGGTGGATTTTGTTCATATGTTAGTTCCTGAGTCAGACAGGCATGTTTACGGAGAAAGTCCTGTATTAATATACGTTGAGATTTGTTCTTATGTTTCAGGTAAGAACCTTTGTAGAAAGTCGAAGTCCCACAGCCGCTCTGACCCCTATTTTAGGTACCTCTAGTAAACTTGGATCATGAATCATACTCATGAGCCTCTTATATCACCATCTTTACACCCCTGAACCAAATGTGCTCCAGAGGCTGCATGCTACTAAAGTGCTTCCTGTATGAAATGCTCTAGACTCCTCAAATAAACCCCCTCCATCACAATTTTTATTAACTTATTTATTTATCCACTTTACAGCCTAATTGTAGCCTCCCTTCCTCCTCTCCTTGCAGTTACACCTTCACACTCCACTCCCACCCTTCCTTACTCCCCTTCACCTCAGAGAAGGCTAGGCTCCCCATGGGTACCAACCCACCTGGCAAATCAAGTCACAACAGTACTAAGCACATCCTCTCCCACTGAGGTCAGATAAGGCAGCCTAGCTAGGGGAAAAGGATCCAAAGCCAGGTAATGGAATTGGAGACAGCCCCTGCTCCAACTGTTAGGGAACCCACATGAAGAACAAGCTGCACATCTGCTAAATACATATAAGAGTCCTAGGTCCAGACCATGAGTGCTCTTTGGTTGGTTCAGTCTCTGTAAGCCCCCATGGGATTAGGTTACTTTACTCTGTAGATCTTCTTGTAGTATCCTTGACCTCTCTAGGTCCCTCAATTCTTCCCTGCACTCTTCCACAAGACTCCCAAGATCTGCCAATTGGTTGGCTGTGAGTCTCTGCATTTTTTCCAAGCTGCTGGATGAAGCCTCTCAGAGGACATTTATGCTAGACTCCTGTCTGCAAGCATACCAGAGTATCAATAATGTCAGGGGTTGGCTCTCTCCCATGGTGTGGGTCTCAGGTTGGGCCAGTCATTGGTTAGCCATTCCCTCAATCTCTGCTCCATCTTTATCCCTGCACTTCTTCTGGCCATGACAAATTTGGGGTCACAGATTTTGTGGATGGGTTGGTGACCTTCCTCCCTCCATTGAAAGTCCTGTCTGGCTACAGGAGGTGGCCACTATATACCCCAGCTGCTAGAGTCTCAGCTAGAGTCACCCCACAAAGACTTCTGGGATCCTCCTCCATCCCAGAAATGCCCCCACATCAATTTCTGTTCTCCCTCCCAGCCCTTTCCCATCACTTCTCTCCTGATACTTGATCCCTACCTTTGATCCCCTCCCCACCTCTTCTCCCATCCAGTTGCCTCCCTCCACCTATTTCAGACGTCTACTTTATTTCCCCTTTTTGATGAGATTCAAGCATCCTCCATTGGGCACTCCTTGTTACTTACTTAGCTTCTTTGGGTCTGTGAATTGTAGCATTTATCCTATACTTTAGGTCTAACTTCTACTCATAAGTATTTACCAAGCATGTCTTTTGGGTCTGCTTTACCTCACTCAGCATGATATTTTCTAGTTCATTTCAATTGCCTGAGAATTTCATGATGTCATTCTTTTTAATAGCTAAGTAGTATTCCATTGTGTAAATATACCACATTTTCTTTATTCATTTCAATTGAGGGACATCTGGGTTGTTTCCAATTTCTGGTTATTATAAATAAAACTGTTATGAACATAGTTGAGCAAATATCCTTGTGCTTGGTGAAGCATTTTTTGGGTATATACCCGGGAGTAGTATAGGTGGTTCCTGAGGTAGAACTACTCCTAATTTTCTGAGAAAACATCAGATTGATTTTCAAAGTGGTTGAACAAATTTGCACTCCAACCAGCAATGGAGGAGCATTCTCTTTGCTCCACATCCTCAACAACATATGCTGTCACTTGAGTTTTTGATCATAGCCATTCTGGCAAGTGCAAGATGGAATCTCAGTCATTTAGATTTGGATTCCCCTCATGACTAAGGACTTTGAGCATTTCTTTAAAAGATTATTGGCCATTGGATATTCCTCTGTTGAGAAATCTCTGTTTAGCTCTGTATCCCATTTTTAAATGGGTTATTTGATTTGTTGGTGTTTAATCTTTTGGGTTCTTTATATATTTTGAATATCAGCACTCTATTGGATGTAGGATTGATGAAGAAATTTTCTGTGAGCTGCTGTTTTTTCCTGTTAACAATGTCCTTTGCCTTACAGAAGCTTTTTAGTTTCATGGGGTCCCATTTTTTAATCGTTGATCTTAGTGCCTGAAGTGTTAGTATTCTATTCAGGAAGTTGTCTCCTGAACCAATGTGTTCAAGTTTTTCCCTACTTTCTCTTCTATTAGATTTAACATGTCTGGTTTTATGTTGGGTTCTTTGATCTATGTGGATTTGAGTTTTGTGCAGAGTGATAATATGGATCTATTTGCATTCTTCTACATGCAGACCCACAGTTAGACCAGCACCATTGAAGATGCTTTTTTTATTTTTATTGTATGGTTTTGGCTTCTTTGTCAAAACTCAACTGTCCTTAGGTGTGTGGGTCTTTGATTCAATTCTATTGATCAACCTGTGTTTTTATGCCAATATCATACAATTTCTATTATTATTGCTCTGTATTAGAGCTTTAAATCAGGGATGGTGATGCCTCCCAAAATTCTTTTGTTGTACAGGATTATTTTAGATATCCTGGGGTTTTTTTCCATATGAAGTTGAGAATTGTAATTTCAAGGTCTGTAAAGAATTGTGTTGGAATTTTGATGGGAATTGCATTAAATCTGTAGATTGCTTTAGTTAAGATGGCCATTTTTTTACTATGTTAATGCTATGGATCCATGAGCATGGAAGATCTGTCCATCTCCTGTTATCTTCTTCAATTTCTTTCTTCTGAGATTTGCAGTTCTTGTCATATACATCTTTCACTTGCTTGGTTAGAGTTACAACAAGATATTTTATATTATTTTTGGCTATTGTGAAGGGTGTTATTTCCCTAATTTCTTTCTTATTCTGTTTATCATTTATATAAAGGAGGGCTACTGATTTTTTTAGTTAATTTTGTATCTAGTTACTTTTCTGAAGGTGTTTATCAGGTGTAGGAGTTCTTTGGTAGAATTTTGAGGGTCACTTATGTATACCATAATATCATCTGTGAATAGAGATACTTTGACTTCTTCCTTTTCAGTTTGTATCCCCTTGATCTCCTTTAGTTGTCTTATTGTTCTAGATAGAACTTCAAGTACCATACTGAATAGACACGGAGAAAGTGGGCAACCTTGTCTTGTCCCTGGTTTTAATGAAATTGCTTTAAGTTTCTCTCCATTTAATTTAATGTTGACTACTGCCTTGATGTATATTGCCTTTATTGTGTTTAAGTATGTACCTTGTATCCCTGATCTCTCCAAGACTTTTACCATGAAAGAGTGCTGGATTTTGTCAAAGGCTTTTTCAGCATCTAATGAGATGATTGTGTGCTTTTTTTTCTTTCAGTTTGTTTATATGATGGATTACATTGATGGATTTTCATATTTTGAACTCTGCATCCCTGGTATGAAGCTTACTTGATTATGGTGGATGATGTTTTTGGTGTATTCTTGGATATGGATTCTGAGCATTTTATTGATTATTTTTGCACAAATGTTCGTAAAGGAAATTAATCTGAAATTCTCTTTCTTATCAAGTTGCTAAGAGACAAGTAACATTTGCTTATCTAAATATAAGAGATAGATAGGGCATCTTCAAAAACCTCAAGAGATCTGCAGAATATGGCATTCAAAGATGTTTGCTTAATTTAAGATTTTTTGATATCGAGACATGTCAGCTCCTGACAGCACCCCCTATTCTACTCCAAGTAGAAGACGAGCATCGAAGAATCTCCAGTGGGAGATGGTTGAATTGGTGGTAAGCCTTTCTCTTGGCAAGAAAAACCCCTTGCATCAACTGTAGACAGACTGCTGTCCAAAAAGGACAAAACTTGGAAGCAGGTAAGTCGACAGCCTAGCTCTGCCAAGACAGGGTAGGTAAGTCCTTCATAACCCCTGCTCTACAATCAATGTCTGTCAGAGAAGCGGGGCCAAATGGCTGAAGATTGATGCTGTAATGTGTGGAGAGAAAATGGGAACTGTCCAGGCAACCACTGGTATGTAATTTCTTAGTTTTGGAAGCTGCAGGCCCTGCACTTCCTATATAATCAGATATATTTATCCCTCTCAGGTCTCTGAGGTGGTTGAAGAATAGATAGCTAGAGTCTCATAGTTAAATTTTGAGTTGTTTAGAAATCAAGAGGGTGTTCTGGATCTAAGAAGATGTTTTTAAAATTGTGAGGCAAGTTAGCATGAATGCTGGAGTTAGATATAGAACTTTAAACTCATGGAGATGGTTAGATAGTAGAATGTTAAAGTCAGGTGCCAAATACATATGGACTGGACATTGGGAATGTATGCTAAGCCATATAACTCTCATAATTGTGGCCTATTTATTTCTGCTGTTTTGTATTGTATTTATAGTTATAAGAGAAAGAACCATTTGTTGGACTGAAAGGGAGAGCTGTTGGGGAAAAAAGAAATACCTTAAATTAAAAAAAAAAAAAAAGGGTAAAGGATGGGGGTTGAGGGGGAGGAGGGTGGAAGGGTGGGACTGGAGGGGGAGTAGCGAGGGGATTGTGATTGAGATGTAACTTGAAGAAATAAAAAATAAATTATTAAAAAAAGAACATTCCATGAATTGCCTCTAAAAAAAAGAAAGAAAGAAAGAAAGAAATTTTCTTTCTTTGTTGAGTCTTTGTGTGGTTTAGGTATCAGGGTGACTGTCATCTCATTGAATGAGTTTGCCAATACTCCTTCTATTCCTACTTTGTGGAATAGTTTGAATATATTGATATTAGCTCTTCACTGAAACTCTAGTAGAATTCTGTGCTAATGGTACTGGCATAGAAACAGACCAATGGATCAATGGAATTGAATTGACCCAGAAACAAACCCACACACCCACAGTCACTTAATTTTTGGCAAAGAAGCCAAAACCATACACTGGAAAAGAAAAGCATCTTCAACAAATGGTGCTTGTTTTTAACTGGATGGCAACATGTAGAAGGATGCAAATAGACACATATCTATCACCTTTCACAAAACTTAAGCTCAAGTGCATCAAAGACCTAAATATAAATCTGGACACACTAAATCTAATAGAAGAAAAAATGGGGAAAAGCCTGGAACTCGTTGGCAGAGGAGACAACTTCCTGAACAGAACACCAACAACTCAGGCTGTAAGACCAACAATCAATAAATGGGACCTTATGAAACTGAAAAGCTTCTGTAAGGCAAAGGACACTGTCATTAGAACAAAACGGCAGCCTACAGACTGGGAGAAAATCTTCACCAACCCCACATCTGACAGAAGGAAAATATCCAAAATATATAAATAACTCAAGAAATTAAATACCAAGAAACCAAATAATCCAATCAAAAAATGGGGTTCAGACCTAAAATGAGAATTAACAAAACAGCAATCTCTAAAGACTGTGAGATACTTCAAAAAATGTTCAACATCTTTAGTCATTGGGGAAATGCAACTCAAAATAACTCTGAGATTCCATCTCACACCTGTCGGAATGGCTAACATCAAAAACTCAAGTAATAGCATGCTGGTGAGGTTGTGGAGAAAGAGAAACTCTCCTCCATTGCTGGTGGGAGTGCAAACTTGTACAAACCCTTTGGAAAGCAGTCTAGTGATATCACAGAAAACTTGGAATAGCTCTACCTCAAGATCCAACCATACCACTTCTGGGTATACATCCAAGTGATTCCTCACCAAACCACAAGGACATTTCCTCATCTATGTTCATAGCAGCCTTATTTGTAATAGCTAGAAACTGGAAACAACCCAGATGTCCTTCAACCACAGAATAAACAACAACAACAACAAAAAACCTGTGGTGCATTTACACAATGGAATACTACTCAGCTCTCAGAAACAATAAAATCATCCAATTCGCAGCCAAATGGATGGAACTAGAAAAGCTCATCATGAGTGAGTTAACCCAGACCTGTAAAGATACACATGGCATGTACTCATTTATAACTGGATTCTAGATATATAGTCCAGGACAACCATCCTACAACCCACAGACCCAAGGAAACTGGAACCTAGCATAGCTATACTATGAGAAATTCTACCCAGCAGCAGAACAAAGCAAAGGCTGAGACACACAGACAAACATTAGATGGCGCTCTGGGATCCCTATATAAGAGAGGGAGGAGGAGGACAGAAACCGGGAGGTATGAAGAACAGAACCAACCAATCTAGGTCCCTAGAGGCTTATAAAGACTGAAATGTTAACCAAAGAAAAAGAAGAAAGAAAGAAAGAAAGAAAGAAAGAAAGAAAGAAAGAAAGAAAGAAAGAAAGAAAGAA
>CAJQZJ010032097.1:1330002-1377058 GCA_907164525.1 Lophiomys imhausi
TACAATACAAAACAACAGAAATAAATAGGCCACAATTATGAGAGTTATATGGCTTAGCATACATTCCCAATGTCCAGTCCATATGTATTTGGCACCTGACTTTAACATTCTACTATCTAACCATCTCCATGAGTTTAAAGTTCTATATCTAACTCAGCTTTCATGCTAACTTGCCTCACAATTTTAAAAACATCTTCTTATATGCAGAACACCCTCTTGATTCCTAAACAACTCAAAATTTAACTATGAGAATGTAGCTATCTATTCTTCAACCACCTCAGAGACCTGAGAGGGATAAATATATCTGATTATATAGGAAGTGCAGGGCCTGCAGCTTCCAAAACTAAGAAATGACATACCAGTGGCTACCTGGAC
Organism: Lophiomys imhausi; assembly: GCA_907164525.1. Classification (NCBI taxonomy): domain Eukaryota; kingdom Metazoa; phylum Chordata; class Mammalia; order Rodentia; family Muridae; genus Lophiomys; species Lophiomys imhausi. Next base: position 1,330,378 of record CAJQZJ010032097.1, read on the forward strand.
AGTTCCCATTTTCTCTCCATACATTACAGCATCAATCTTCAGCCATTTGGACTCGTTTCTCTGACAGACATTTATTGTAGAGCAGGAATTATGAAGGACTTACCTACCCTGTCTTGGCAGAGCTAGGTTGTCGACTTACCTGCTTCCAAGTTTTGTCCTTTTTGGACAGCAGTCTGTCTACAGTTGAAGCAAGGGGTTTTTCTTGCCAAAAGAAAGGCTTACCACCAATTCAATCATCTCCCACTGGAGATTCTTCGATGCTCATCTTCTACTTGGAGTAGAATAGGGGGTGCTGTCAGGAGCTGACATGTCTCGATATCAAAAAATCTTAAGTTAAGCAAACATCTTTGAATGCCATATTCTGCAGATCTCTTGAGGTTTTTGAAGATGCCCTATCTATCTCTTATATTTAGATAAGCAAATATTGCTTGTCTCTTAGCAACTTGATTTCTGAGTAGCTTAGAAAATAACTGTGATAGACTGTCATAGTAACTAACAAAATGACACGTTTCCATGACTATTAGTGGGAAACTGAATAATTTTCTAGGTGGCCTAGATCTGTGTCTACTCAAGCACTGCGCTTCTTAAAAAATGTTATCCCCCTAAGTAGGGATGAAGTTTCCACTGCAACTGAACCCACCGATGCCTCCCGCCAACAGAGGATGGGAATGTGGATGGCTCACTGAACATGGGGAAGCCCAGAAATTAGATTTATTTGAGCCCTCCCCTCTTCTCCACTATATGTGAACACCTGTGATATAACACGAATTTGAGGGCGCAAAGGAGAGGGGTCTCCAACCAGTTCAAAAGACACAGGCTTGGTTAAGTTGTTAGCGCAAGCTAGCCAGGTAGTCTCTGGGACATGGAATACACTCCTCTGCCATTCCTGGAATTAGCCTCCTGGGTATGGCCACAGGAATCTACATGGGGGATGGGGGGACTTGGTAGGGAGTATCTTGATGAGTAAACAGGTAACCGTCCTCTGGAGTTCCCCCAGGGTGAGTTTCGATTGGTCCCATTTGCTGCTGCTAAGGTCGGAAGTGGAGCTTATTGTTCGATTAGTTCCAATCTTAACATAATATGAGGTCTTGGGATCCCAAGTACTGAAGGGCTGGCTTCTGCTATCTATGGATCCTTTGTCTTTGTGGGTTTCAAAGGAATTTCTGGGGAAATTGGAGTTTAGGGGCTTGCCACCTTATGGAGCTCATATTCTGGGTGTACCGAGATAGGCTGATTTGGGCTAATAGGCCAGATGACTCTGGGCACAAGTTTCTCTTAGAAAATAACTTTCCTGTCTGGATTTGAAGCATTTAGGTTGAACCTGGCTCCCCAGGTTGTAGAGGTTTACCAATAATGACCTTTGGCTTCCTGCCAAGCCCTAACCTTTACGGATATGGGATTGTAGAAGGTGATGATTTATTTTCTAGGACTGTGGGGGAATCAGTGTGTCCCACGACCCCACTGAGCACAGTGATATTTGCCTGACTTCTGGCAGCTCTAGGAACCATCTGCTGAGCAACATAATAGTGGGTGGACTGGAGTTCCTTCTCTTCACTGGTGGGCTCACAATCCCAGGGGTCCCTTCTCTTCACTGGTGGACCCACAGTCCCAGGGGTCCTTTCTCTTCACTGGTGGACCCACAATCCCAGGGGTCCCTTCTCTTCACTGGTGAACCCACAGTCCCGGGGTGCGCTCCTCCCCAGGAGCAAGTGAACCATCACCCAGTGGACTCTGAATGCAGTACTTTATAGAAATTTACCTGGAAGGTAGGTTAGATCTCAGTGAATAGACTGGCTATGAGTTCCCCAGTCCTGGTTTTTCTTAATTCCCATAGCCAAGGTCTTACCTGGCTCATGGGGGTTTGGGGCATTTTCCATTAGGAATAAAAAAAACTAAAATAGGACAATCATAAGTATAGGACCCATGTCAGTGTTATTTTTAGGAGGTCTGAGAACCTGATGACAACCTTTCTATTGTTATCTTCCATTGCCTTCCTCAGCTGGGTGTGGTGGGTCCATATGGTGACATTGACAACCTTCATTGCTGTAGAGGTGCTGAAAACCACAGGTTATGTGCCTGTTTACCTTGGCTCTACATTCTGCTTTGGGATTCTCTTTATCCACATAAGGTTGCCAGGCTGGGACTTGTGGGATGACTCAGACATAGGCAAGGGCACATTTCAAACTGTCTGATGAATAGTTCTCTGGTCAGTTAAAGGGATGAGGAAGGAATGGTTAGTAGTTTCCACCTCATGAGCTCCTATGTATAGGGTGGGTTTGGCTCTTAGAAGGGCAAAAAGTAGGAGGTTGGCCCAATTTTCACTGGTCTTAAGAACATATTTAGTTTACCCCTCTTGAGTTTTGTGGTCTCTAAGCACAATATAGTTTCCAACCAACATTTAGGACACTTACCAGATTTAGGGAGACTGGCCATGAAGGCTGAGCCATTGTTGGACCCCAGGCAGAAGGACATCCCAAATTTATTATAATATCCAAGCCTGAATAACTCAACAGTTTTAGTTGCCCAGCTGAATAACTTGATGGAGTTTGGCAAGAACATCTGTCTTACAAAAGTGGCAGGAAATACACGTCCCTCACCCAACAGCAACCACCACCCATTTGCCTTCTCTTTGGCATCTTTCCTTTTTGCCCATTTAGTTTCTTTCTGTGTAAGACTGGGTGCTGGAGCAACTCAGGTTCAGACAGGGTAACCAAGATCTGGAGAGGCCCCATTGGATCTAGGGTTGCCTTCTGGGCTGCCAAATCTGCTGCCCTGATCTTTTGGGCTTTGGGTTTGCCCTTTTGATGACTTTTGTAGTGGACAGTGGCTACCTCTCTTTACAGCCTTATGGTCTTTAGTAGAGCCAGCACCTTTTCTGTGTTTTTGATTTCTTTTTTGGTTGAAGTGAGGAGCTCCTTCTCTCTATATAAGCTCCCCATGGACATGTGCTGCGGCAAATTCATACCAACTGTCCATGGGTACAATGATAGCTTTACTCTCCCCAGAGTGAAGCGCGTGAGTTAAACCTGGAAGCTCAGACCTTGTATTGAAATCCTTAGGCTGAGAGACTGGGCTCACACTGTCCTGTCCAAGGTGATGACCATAATGTAAGTTTCTTTGAGAATGCCAGAGGATGGAATAATGACAACAAGACCTTTTATATTTATTATAAGCTTATGGAACTATAGCTGGCAGATTCTCAGCTATTTTAACTCAACTATACTGGCCTGGCCTTCTTTTCACCACTTACTCCATTACCTCTCTATCTTAGTCTCTGGTCCCAGCTCTTGCTACTTCCTCCACATCCGACGGGCGACTAACTTGCCTGAGATTCCTTCCCAGAGTCCCTGTCTCTGCCGGAAGTCCTGCCTCCCTCTCTTGTCTCAACTATTGGCCTTTCAGTTCTTTATTTAACCAATCAGAAAGTCAGGGAAGTATACGGTTACAAAACATGAAGCAGCCAAAGAATAACAATATAAAATCTGGTCTGTACTCAGCATTTGAATACACAAAGACAATCTTTACAAAACCATCACTCCAACAGACAATTGTGGCCGGCCCAGCATATCTGATTCCATCTGAAACAAAACTGCTCCTCCCATAAGTGTACAACACCTCTTCTGCTTCTGGTAGCAGGACATCTGTTGGGTTGGATCTAACAGATTTTTCACTCATTTTCAGATGAAATGGGATCATGAATTACCCCCAGAGGAACCAGTCTTCTGGCCTGCCAGCCCTAGAGTGGGGCAGAGGACACTGCAGCCACAAGGAGAGGGCAGCAGTAGCCAAGGGTGGAGGGGTAGGACTTGGGGGGAGGGGCAGAGCTTCCTGAGGTAAGAGCTAAAGCTGATTGCGTAGATCTTTTACGCAGCCAAGGAAGTATCTATATTGCCAACGCCCCCACCTGTATGAGCTGAGTGTTCCTGCTGGTTGGAGCTGGAGGAGCCAGGACATCTCCCCTAGGTGGTCAGTGCTAGGGGACCCATCCTCCACTACAACATCACAAAGATATACCATGTAATGCTTCCCATCTGCTTAGTGGAGTCTAATGTCTCTAGGAGAGGGTCTGTTGAGTTATCATGTAACAGGCTGACTGGGCTAATGGCTGAAGTTTTACAGAATCAGATAGATATGGGGTTGGTCTGTCACTGGAGGTGGAGTTTGAGATTTCAGAAGCTAAAGTCAGACACAGGGTCTGACAGAATTTCTCCAACAAGGCCACACCTCCTAATAGTGCCACTCTCTCTGAGCCTATGGGGTCAATTTGCATTCAAACCATCTCAGGGATGTTCCATAAATGATTACAAATAGGGTCCTTGGCCAGACACTAGGACCCTGGAAGATGTAAATGCCCTATCTGTCCAAAACCGTTCAGAATGGTAATATATATTCTGGGTCATTGTATGCTAAAGCATGTGATCTACTTTTTTATTTTGTAGGAGAATACAATTAAGAGATTGCCATGCATTTCATAAGAAGAACCTTTGAACTTTTAAACAGTATTAAGACTATTATAGACTATGGGGACTTTTGAAGTTGAACTGAATGCATTTTTGCTACTATGATATTATGATATGGCTACAGTCCTGTGAGGGCCAGGGAGTGGAATGTGCTGGTTTGAATAATAATAGCCCCCATGGGTTTATAGATTTGAATTGTAGTCAACAAGAACAAGAACTATTAGGAAGTATGGCCTTGTAAGAGTAGGTTTAAATGTGTCACTTGGGGTGGATTTTAGGGGGTTTCAGAAGCTCAAGCCAGGCCACTCAGTGTCACTTTCTCTTCCTACTGCCTGTTGACCCAAATGTAGAACTCTCAATTATTCTCCAGCACCATGTCAGCCTGCATGCCGCTGTGCTTCCCACCATGATGATAATGGACTAAACTCTGAACTGTAAGCCAGTCCCAATTAAACATTTTCTTTTATAAGAGTTGTTGTGGTCATGGTGTCTCTTCACAGCAATAGAGACCCTGAGACAGTCCTCCTTTTTTCTTTTTTTTTCTCTGTGCCTCTTGCTACCCTCTCGTGTATATCTTTTATCTTTCTTGTTTTAATAGTAAAATCACAGTTATTGTAAGCCTTTCGAACAATCTCCAATAATTGAGACTTATGTATATCCTCAAACCCTTTTAACTTTTGAATTTTTTTTCTAATATCTGGGGTCAACTGCATAACAAAAGCAATATTTTATTAGCAGTTGTTTTTAATCTTTTTAAAAGTGGGCGAAGGGGACTGGCCAAAATTGTTCAGCATCTCCTTACCTTGGTCAGTGTTGGGGTCTCAGTCAGGTCAGACATGAAGGGAAATTTGTTCTATCTGAGACACACAGTCTTGCAGCACTTCCATTCTCAGGCTGCCCTGCTCAGCTTGAAGGCAGCTTTTTTGGTTTTTGTTGCTGTTGTTGTTTTTGTTTTTGTGTTTTTAAGACAATGGTGGGTTTTGAGTTTCCAATTAAATAGATCACTGATTGAAAAGAAGACATAAACCATGAAAAAGGAAGGAGTTGAACTTCTTCCTTTCCCCTTCTCTGCCCCGGGAGAGATTGGCTGCTTAGAGCAGGCAAGGAAACAGTAGGAGTGCTTGGCTCAGGGAAGTATCTCCTCCTCCCTAGGTGAGCTCTACTTAGACAACAGGAGGCCCCAGATGAGACACCAGCACCCTTCCCCACTGCTACATGGGGCATGGGACCAGGAACCTGGACCTGAGAGTGGAAGTCAAACCAAAATGCAGCTGGAACCAGAAGCAAACATCAGCCATGCTGGCATGGCCTTTTAGTGATACAGCTATCTCTGAGACATGGCTGTTTTGTAAGTAACCCTTCACCCTTATTTATGTAAGTAACATCAATACAATTCATTTGTTCACCAATTTGAAATTTGATGGTATCGTTACATAGGTTCCCTATCTGGGGTGAGTGAAAGTTTGCTCATGTCTCAGGATTAGCATCACACAGTGCATCAGGCACTTCTCTGCTAGTTTGGCTGCATTCTCAGACTCACTCCCATCCCTTCATTTTTATAGGCCAGAAACAATGGTTCTCAACCTTCCTAATACTGTGACCCTTTAATACAGTTCCTCATGTTGTAGTGACTCTCCCATCCATACAATTATTTTTGTTGCTATTTCATAACTGTAATTTTGTTACTGTTATGAATAGTAATGTAAATATCTGGGTTTTCCGATGGTCTTAGGTGACCCCCATGAAAGGGTCATTCCACCCCCAAAGGAGTTACAACCCACAGGTTTAGAGCCACTGCTCTGTATCACCACCGTGCTGTGACAGCTAAGTCACAGCTGATTATTTATGCATGCACGGGGGGGGTGGATTTTACCTAAGAAAAAATCACAGTTGATGCTTTTTAGTCACCCTGACCCCTGCCTTTCCCTTTCCTGTGGATTCGGTTTCCTAATGGGTTTCTGGACTCCTCTCTCTCCACCAATCCTAGCTCATAAGTTCCAACTCTCTAAACCCCCATGTATTTATCATCACCATACACTGAACTAACTAATGCAGTCCCACTAAGTTCACACACAGGCTCTGGTCTGCAATATTAACGAGTGCTACAGTGAGTGCACACTCCTAAGTCACTCCTAAGTGCAAATGCTTGGTCAATGCCTGACTTACAGTCTTTTACCTCTCCCCTACCTGGGGGGAGCAATAGAACACGTATAACTCAGGAACACAAGGCTCTGGAGAGAAGAACGAGAGGTGATAAGCACCTGAAAATAGCTATCTTGAGCACAAATGAGTCTATGGATGCACAAAATGTCAGAGCAAACTAATAGCCAGGGTCTGGAGAGAAATGGTGAAATTGTTGCATTAGAGATCACGGTCAGCTGTACTAACACTTTTGAGCTTGTGTGTACCAGAGGAAGACATTGAGAGCAACAACTAGGATGATGTAAATGTGTACCTCCTCTCATCAAAATGACACAAGTGACAGGAAAAGCATCTCTCTCCAGTCCTGAGCATCTCTCAAGATGCCCCAGTAGGCATGTCAACTCCTGCTCCACAGATTGTTATTTTTAAGAAAAACTTCAGTCAGGATCCTCTGGATCCTCTATCTGACTAGTCAGGACCCCTGACAAGCTTTTACCATTAGGAATCCAATCTGAACAGGATTCGTAGTTGGCTCATTCCTCTGCCTTCAAAGTTTGACCACCTATCCTCCTGTTTTCACTGAAGCATTTGCTATCACCACTATGATAGGAAGCAGAGAAAGAAGGTTCTTTCCCATTGTTGTCTCTCCTGAGCACTATATAGGACATAGAAGAATAAAACATTTATGTCTTTGTCACATATTTTTTGAATGCCACAATTTATTGAATAACAACAGATTTACAGGACAGGGTAGTTTCATTGGAAACAACTTGCTAAATACTGTCTTAGATTACAAATTACATACCACACAGTAAACCCCACCCCGTGTGTGTGTGTGTGTGTGTGTGTGTGTGTGTGTGTGTGTGTGTGTGTGTGTAGTGACTACAAAGGGTTAAAGAAGCAAAGAATCCTGAGAAGCCAAAGGTGGGAGAAATGCAAAGGAGTCTGTGAGATGAGACTGCCAGATGAGGCTGCTGCTGCTATTGTGCTGAGGGTTGGGGTAGAGCTGCAGAGTTTAGTTCAGCTGCAGAGACAAAAATGCAGAAACTGGTCCAGATGAATAACCCAGGCAGGTGGCTAATGAGCAGGTCCAAATAGGTAAATAGGTGGACACGTAAGCAGCAATTACAGTAGGCCACATCAACAGCAGAGCCCAAGCTAAGCTGAAGCCTCTGGACAGTGGAATTTTATTGACCTTTTGGTTCATGCTCTTTGTGTTCTTCAGGGGCTATTGCCATCCTGGTCTTAGCTGTCTACCTCTTTATGGGATCCAGATGTGGGAATTAAACCCTTTCCTTTGTCTGATGTGCCTGATGTGTTCTGAGACCTTGTTTTCCTAACATGAATTTATAACATATGTGGCTACAATCCCGGTTTACCTTAATAAATGAACAGGGTGGCACCCTTTGTACTCCCAGGAATAAATCATTTGTCAAATTGTGCTGTGTGGGTGGTATTGTGGGGGAGTAGAGGAGGCCCTGAGTGAGTGACCTCCTGAGTGAATGTGTATTGTTCTCATGGGCATGACCATGTCAAGGACCCCAATACCTCAGCTCCATGGTAGTAGCAAACCTTCCATGGATGAGGATCAGAGGTATGGCATAGTCTTCCCTATTTCCAGGTGACTGTAGTTGACAAAAAACTAACCAGTACAACGAGAAAAAAAACTTATAAGGAGGAGTGAGGGTAATAGGGATGTTACAAGGTGGGGGATTACAGTAAAAAGAATGTACTTTATACATGTATGAAGTTGCCAAAGAACAAAGTCAGTATATGTCACATTTTTAAAAAAGCCGTACTAGGAAAGTGAGGGCCAGGCAGAGTGGTTATGTGATGGGAGAGAAAGAGAATCCGAGCTATAAAGAGAGGCAGAACTGGAGACTAGAAGGTGGTGAGGAATAGCCTGATGTGAGTAGCCTGCATATCCTCCAGAGGCCATGGTGATGTCCAGGCCTTAGGACTGCCAAAGGCCATGTCTGGGTCTGTGGTCCTGAAGCAGTTGGAGTCTGTGTTGATGTCTGTGGCCCACACTATTTCTGATGGCCAGATTTCCCTGAAGCAGAAAGAAGCTGGTGAGCAAAGAAAGCCTGAGCAAGACACCAAAAGGCCAAGGACTAAACCCTGTGGCTCAGCTTTTGCCTAGAGGGGTTTGATCTGTCTGAACAGTGGCCTAAAGGAAACTGTGCCTGGCTTTAAGGACTGAGGCAGAGCAGCTGAGTTCCTGATTCAAAAGAAGTAAGTTGGCCTGCAGACAGCTGGGGTCTCCCACAGAGAAGAAAGCATGAAGCCTTATTTAAGGTGAGACTGCAATAACCAACTTACCCTGACAAACCTGCATCTGAGAGATCCAGAAAAAGGACTGCTAAGTGCGTTAAAGAATCTACAACAAAGACTGTGCTCCTGACGACTGAGGACCTGCCCCAGAGACTGTATCATTCTAAAAGGTTAGAAAAATAATTATCAATAGGTTTAGTGGATAGGTTAAAGGGGTTGTAGGAATTTATAGGATTAATAGTTCTGAAAGGGGAAACTTCTGGGGGGAAGAGGGTGGAAGGGCGGGATAGGAAGGGGGAATAGGGAGGGGTTTGTTACTGAGATGTAACTTGAAGAAAAAAAATAAAGTATTTAAAAAAATAGTTAAGAAATTGTTGGTGTTTGTTATAAGTGAATTTAGTAATAAATAAATAAGTGTTAAATAATAATTTAAAAGTTCGGTTACATACCTCTGCCTTCACTATAGTTCATTTCAAAGAGAAGTTTCTCTAAAAAAGGCTGGGAATAACACTTGTCTATGGTTGTAAACATAAGCATTTATAAGGCATCTGGGAGCCCTGACTATTTAACTCAACAACAGTAGTAAGTTCACTCCTAAGGTGTAAGGCATCAGCCATGAGTTTTTAATCAGGTTTGCAGTACCAAGCATGAATTCTCATTTGTGGAACAGGTGTTAGAACTAATCATCAAATGGCTGGTTACGCCCACCACAGTCCTGCCACTATTGTGCCAGTAGACATGTCTTCCCCAGAAGGTTGGTATTGCTGTTTGTATGATTCACAGATGGGTCAAACTGCTGATGTATTTTCTGCACCAGAAGCTGTATATCACCTTCTGGCACTATAAAAGCTAAGCATCAGAGAGGAAGCTTCCAGCTCCATTCCAGAAGGATGCTGGGAAAAACAGAAATTGGCTTTAACTCCTCAGCCCTCTCTCAGCTCATAAAAGGCCTGTTGAAGACAATGGTCTTGGCCTCTCTGCTCTCTTGTATAGAGCTCAATAAACAATTTAGGAATGTGTGTTAGCTCTCTCATGTCACATATGTCACAATTCATAGGTCCACACATTTTATTTGGATCCTATCCCTAGGCACTTCAGTTGATGTGAGTCAACCCCTGATAGTGTCCACTATTGTGATTCAGAGAGAAATGGGGACAACTCTTCATCAAACAGAAATGCAGGTTCTCACAGTCCACATGTAATTGAATATTACAACGAGTCTCCATGATGGATATACACATTTTCCTGCTAAGACTTTACAGCGGGGAAATTTACCAAATGTTTGAAATAAGTTATGATGGGAACCTAAGACCTACATTATGTGTACTTTATTGAACTGTATGTGATAATATCATATATACATAATATTATGTGTGTATAGAAATATTCACCTAATATATACACATAAATGTATACTCTATATGTATTCACACATGTATGTAGAAAAAATAGCTAATTAAACTATTTACCCAGTATTTATATTATATTTAATTGGTCGGCAGTGTTAATCCTTAACCCGCCATTATAAATGAATACACACAGACACCAGATGGATTTTAACAAGCTTAGGCCTGGGTTGTGCAATCCTGGCCCATCTAAGCTAGCTCATAATTCTATTACCCAAATATAACCCCATATATACATACGTCCCTTTGGACTATTATTCTCCACGCTAAGCCGATGTCCCAGGCCACATGGAAGGATCTTCTTTAATCTACCCCATGGCATGTCTTTCTTGTTTACTCCTGGCTTCTTCTCTGGTGACCTCTTCCTAAGATGTTCTGTATCTCTCTAAAAAGCCTGCGAACCTTAGTCCTGCCTACCTCTCTCTTTGTCCATTCTCCAGGCCTCAGCACTTCTTTAACCAATCAGAGTCAATTAAGTAACAGACAGCAAACAGGACCAATTAACATTTAGAATGCTTAACACCACCCCATCATTTCCTTCCTTTTGTCTAATAAAAAAGATAAAAGGTACATACATAATGTTTAGCCTATTTTTATCAGGCAATCTTGAAGAAGAAAAAAATAATCTATCAGGGTGTGTCTAAAGTTCCGAATCTAAATAATTTTTATCATATATGTTGTCTTCAACCCCATCAAAGACTTAAGAAGGGATAAAGTTATTATTTGAGTGAATAAGAAGCACAGAAGACAGCTTCCAAAAAGAAAAATGACAGTTTGTTGCCTAGACGGTCCCAAGTATCTCTCCATACCATTGGAGCATCATCTTCCCCTACCACCTGAGTGAAATGGTGAAGATAGGGACACACCCTCAGACAGGGTGACAGCAGGAAGGACAGATGAGCTCTGGTTTTGTTTTTGTTTTTTGTAAGATTTATTTATTTTTATTTCATGCATATGAAATATGTGCACACCACATGTGTGCCTGGTGCCTGTGAAAGTTAGAATAAGGTGTTGGATACCCTGGAACTAAAGCTACAGGCAAATGTGGTCCTCCATGTGGGTGCTGGGAATCAAACCTGGGTCTTCTGCATGAGCAGCAAATATTCTGAGCCATTGATCCTTCTCTCTAGCCCCTGTAGAATGTATGCTTTTACATTCACTTATTTTGTAGGGAGAGGGAGCACTTGACTTCATACTTGTGTACAGATGTAAGAGGACAAGTTGAGAGAGTTGGTTCTCTCCTTCCATGATGTAAGTTTTCGAGATCAAACTCAGACTATCAGATGGCAAGTACCTTTAACTACTGAGCCATCATTCTGGCCTACAGTGAACTTTGAATAAAGTACAGTGAAATGATTCCTTGAAGATCAAAGACAGGCACCAGGTAGGAACAAAGAACCAGATGTGTACTGTCCTTGCCTGTTGTAGTCTTAGGGCCAGTTAAAGATTGCTCTGGTGGCCCCAAATTCAAGGTTTTGGTTTTAGATAAGAGGACTAACTGAATCTATTGCCATCAGTCTCCCATTTAGTTTTGTGGTCAGGTGAAAGCTGCTCTGCCCCTGATTTGTCTTTAGCTTCACTGGAAGTTACTAGTTGTTCTGCTACAGGCTTATTCTTACCTGGCAAGCAGCAACAGGAAGTTTGGGCTTTACTATCCTAGAACATACAATCTGACTCCTTCCTCAATTTGTAACTCCCTTCCATCAGTCAAAAGAATATAAAAACTACCAGTGACTGACACCCTTTTAGGTGACCCATAGTAAACTGTTCTTTATGATACTAAGTTCTCCACCTAAAGGCATTCCATCTATCTACCACTTATTTTGAACATACAAAGTATGATCTCAAACCCAGCACACTCAGCAACATACCCTGACATGTGATGGTGAATATTCCCTAAGTGAACATGTGTTGATTTTCAAAAATAAGTAAACAAACTAAAACCTCCTGCTGGCTTTGGACTGCACTGAAAAACATCAGCAAGCTCGCCTTGCTCTAAGTAGCAAACCTAATTTGATTTCCATGTTGTGTTTATCAACTTTGTACTCACCAATAAGTGAATGCATTTTTTTATTGTAGCAGGAGCCATACACAAGTACTATGAGCTACCTAACTATTCAAAAATCTTATTATCTCCTATAGTGAGGCTTCATTATAGTTTTCAACTTCCCATGAAGTTGAAAATTACTCAGTGATATTTGAGCATAAACAGTTTGGGCTACTTCCAAGCCAACCTTTTTAAGATGTGGATCCTCAGCCTGGATGCTAAAAGTAACAATGATGATGAGGCCGTAAACTGGTAGGTGCTTGGGTTCCTGGTGGTTTTTCTAGGAACTAGCCTCTAGCAAGAAATACTTGCTAACAGTTAAGGTAAGAGAGAAACAGATATTTCTACATATAAGCTAGTCTACATATCCAGGTCTGCCTGCTGCCATGTGAAGATAGATATCACTGTTTCAGCAGCTTGAAGCACAATCTGATCTTTGTGCTTCAACGCACACCTAAAGTAATTTTTCTATTTCCTCTGGCTCTCCCACATCGGAATGGCTGAAATCTCACAGGCTGCGGAATCTGCTGAGAATCAAAGGCATTCCATGCCAGATGATACTCAACAAAGCAGCTTCTAAAGATTCTGCTTCAGAGAATACAGAAAGAGCATGCTTCATGATTGCCTTTAATTGGTACCTGTCATCTGCGTGATAGAATTTTATTAGCAGAAGTGTAAACATTCGTCACAATCCAAGAACATAGGAATCTTAAGCAGCTTATGAAATTCAATCAAAGATCTTTTTCTTTTTCATGTTTGCTGATAACTCATTAAATGATTTTCACTGTTACAAGTTTCACGGCAGAACTGTGCCTTGAAATCAAAAGTGATAATGTAGAGATTTGAACACAGCAAAGGGATGAGGGCTAAGATAGATATCAGTTTCAGCAGCTTGAAGCACAAATTGATCTTTGCTGTGTGAATAGTCCAAAATGGCCACAATCCGTCTCTACAGACAAACTCCACATACACAGAATACCTACCATTTATATATTAGTACTTTTAAAAAGACAGATACAACCTATTGTTATATTTGCACAGCTCTGTTTTCAAAGCTGTGAACCCTTCCCAGGCAAAAACATGCATAGATACACCCTTTTCTGTAGAATTCCAGTGTGTATGTAACCCCAGGAAATGTTACTGCTATTCTAAATGCTTCTGATGAAGAGAATATTCTCAAGATCTGCAAAGGATTTGGTTGTGAATGAATGCACTTGTAATCTTCCTCACCTTCAGAAATTTGTTCCCAAGTAAAGCAACAACACATCTCATTATTTATGGACATTCAGGAGAGTAAACACTAGTGGGTTGAGTGACAATCTGGCCAACTACACTTGGTTCATGTACACCAATCAAATAGAATTGGGTTAATAGGCTATGGCTGTGCTAAAGAAACACAGGACAATGAGCCTGAGGGGTGAAGATCCTCACATCTAATCCATTTCTTCAATGGCCTGCACTAGCCAGTATGGATGTTACTCATTTATCTGGAAGATGGGCACCCTGAGAAAGGCAACCAGGCAACAGAGGGTCTTCTGTGGTTATATGGCCGAGTTTCATGGCAGCTATTTTGCATTTATGTAACATATAAAATGACATGTACTGCATGAAGTCTCTGCGACATGATTGCTAAGCTGATTCCAAGGGAGATGCTTCTGAGAAATTATTCTTGAGGACCTTCTATTATTGACACAAATATTATAGAATCCAATGAAATCAGAGGTCATCAAAACATGGATACACTGTAGGTCCTATATGTTATCCCAGTTCTCACATCTATGTTAAAATCTGTTAATGTGTATCATACTGACAATGACTGTGAATCATCTACACTAGAGACATCAGCAAGGAGTCTTCATGGGTTTGCCATGTGTTGGGTTCTTCTCTTCTCAGAGTTTTCAGAATGGTTGCAGGTTAAGGGAATTCATTCACAAACTATGAAGTGCTATATCTTCAGGAGCCCGACTTGATTACTAGCTTTTAGGTTCCAAAGAGCTCTTGTACTGTAGCTTTGTTTGAAGTCCATCTTGCCAGCATCTGTCTTTGATGAACATAGCTCCTGTGTTGGCCTTTGGCTTTTCAGTGGCATTAAGAGCATGGCTGTGGGAGCTACATTTCCATTTCAAGATGGTGTCCCTATAGTCATCCCTACAGGCCACAACAATATGAGATTCTGCCCTGCACAGTGTTGCACTGAGGGAAGGAGTGCTTCCACTTGTTTTTAAAAATTACTGCATTGTGGGAAATGATCCAATCCAGGCCAAATTAAGTTATATAAATGCAAGTTTATTGGATACAAAAGGGGAAGAGAAACAGCATGCACATGCAGAGAGAGAGAGAGAGAGAGAGAGTGAGAGAGAGAGAGAAGGGGGAAGAAGTATAGAGAGAGCTCCCAAGATGTTGGGATTATATTGGCAAAGGCTTGTGGGGGCGTGCCATGCCCTGCAACAGATAGAAACTGAGGCATGCTGGGAGAACCTGGAAATCAAGCAGACCTAACATCCCAGACTTTTGTTGATAATAAATGAATAAGGAGCAAAGCATTGTCTGGCTACTTCCTGCTGACATTGTGGGCGTCGGAATTTGAGATATGAGGGGGGCAAAAGCTGTAATGTTGGTCAGATCCAGGAAGAGCAGGCTATTTTACTTGCTGTCCAGGATCTGCATGAACATCTAGAGACATGAAGGCCACAGTTGGACCAGTTATAATCTTTAATTGGTTGGAAATATGCTGGAACAGATATATATTAGAGGTAAAATTAAGTAGTTAGGGTGAAAATTTTTGTAGGCCCTTGGTCTTGGCAATTGGGATGGCCCCAAAACCAGGGAAGAGGGGGTCCCACCCCCCAGCAATAGGCAGGAGGGGAAACAGGCTATACTTATCTGAGTCCATTTGCTCTGTGGATTCCAGTGGATTCCCTGAAGCTTACAAGAATTTAGGTTTAAAAAAAGAGATAAATTTTAGGAAGAAATAATCTGAAGCATCCCTCATTCCTCTCATGACCTTCAATCACTTTTTTTTATCTTCCAACCTTAATAACTTGAATTTATGGACCTTAAAACACCTTCTCAGACCTTTAGACACTTTCTTAGAAACTTCCTTTATAACTTGCATTTACCAACCGTGAATAATTTCACACCCTCTGAACTTAAGTTTTCATATTCTCAGACATTTATAAACTTTCTTGGACCTTCAGATCTTGCATAAACTTTAAACCTTTTGGTTTTCATCTAACAGAGACACTAGCAGTTATTACTGAGAACAACCATTTTAAAACAAGTTCTTTTAAATAAAAGAACAGCAAAAATGTTAAACCTGTTTATATTTTAATATGAAGCCTGTTAGCAAGAAAATCTGTCCCCCAACCATCAATCCCATCAGAGAGCCGAGGAGCATAATTACTGAAAGAATTATAATCCAATGGATTATGTATGGTTTATTATGACAGAGGCTAACCCATTACCCAGTCTAACTTCCCATAAGACTCCTATGTTGTCGATGGCTTTGTTGTGAGACAGGTCCCAGGGAAGTATCAGTCTTTAGCTGTCAGGCCTGGCAAATCTGAGAGGCCTTCCTGTGGAGAAGGAGGTTGGGAGGCTGACCCCATTTTGTCTAGGCAAAATGGCAATCAACTTCTCCAGGTGTCCTGTTTGTCCACAGATCAGGCCTTTGCAGCAGGAAAGCAGTGAAGCAGTTTTATCTTCTTTGTTGTGCCAGAGTTATGGCTCCTCCCATAGGAGGCCTTGGGATCACTGCTAGAAGTTGGGGTCTCTGTCATAATAAGCTATTTAATTAAACTTTTTAATGGTACATATTACAGATCTCTTGACAAGCTTGAGGGCCATCTTATCTGGGTTAAATAACTTTGTCTTTTGTTATCTGGTCTGAATGGTATCTTGAATATTGTCAAGTTGTATTACTAAAATACCCTTACCAGTTGTTTTAACCTATAACTTTAGTAATTATTAAAATAAAGTACCTTTTAAACAACTTATGAAAGAAGCAGCCCTAAACAAACATGGTGGCGAAGGGGGGGAAATCCCTTTACCACAACAAAGATGGCCGCAGGTCAGGTGACTGCCCTTAGTCAAGATGGCAGCAAAGGCAGGACTCTGTCCCCTCCATCCCACAGTCAAAATGACGACCAGTCACGTGGTAGTAGCGGGGTGGCAGTAGCACAGCAGAGGCATGGCAAGGCATTTAAAAGAACCAGACTGGTCAGGTCAGGCAACAGGCACAGCCAGAGCAAGGGGGAGGGGTAATAGAAAGCACTATCCAAAAAAACTGGTTTAAAATAAGAATTTAGCAGCAGAAACTGTGGTCAAACTTTAGACCAGGGAATAACTATCTCTAGCCTTTGTGGGGATTGCAGGTCATGAAGAAAGCATCCCAGCCTAATGACCTGAGATTGGACAGACGGATGGGGAGGATGATTTTTTTGTTAAAACTTCTCTAGAACAGAGGCCCAGTCTCTGTTGGGTATGACCAGCCTTTGTGTGTCCACAGCTTGGAAAAGCTAGTCCAGAGGGGGTCCCAGACTCCGGAATAAACAGCAGCTAGAAAAAGTTACTGTGTCCAAACTTGAGACAGCTGTAGCTGGTGACAGTCAAGTCCTAATGTGAGTGAGCAAGAATGGTTAGAAGGGGCCCCGTGTCCGGACGTTTGGTGGGGCATGACCTCCACTGAGTCACAGCACCAGATGTTTTAAAAAATTACTGCCCTGTGGGAATGATCCAGTCCAGGCCAAATTAAGTTATATAAGGCAGGTTTATTGGATATGAGAGGGGAAGAGAAACAGCATGTGCATGCAGAGAGAGAGAGAAAGAGAAGAGGGACAGAAACAGAGTGGAGGGAAAGAGGCAGAGAGAGAAGAAAAGGGGAGAGAGAAATAGAGAGAGAGCCCCCAAGATGTCAGGGATTATATTGGCAAAGGCTTGTGGGGGTGGGGCATCCCCTGTAACAGATAGAAAATGAGGCTTACTGGGAGAACCTGGAGATCAGGCAGACCTAACATCACTCATGCACTGTTGCCAGGGTCCATGTCCAGGACTCTTGCGGGTAGGAATGAGCTGGCACGGAATCAACGACCCAGATTGTGGGGGTCCAGTAAGTAGCAAAAGCAGACCCGTTTATTTCAAAAAGAGGGAGTTCCCTTTATAACCTCCATCCAGAGTCCTGTTGACTCTCGAACTGCAGGCTGCTGCTGCTCTTCTTCATTGGCTCATGTCTTACTACCCGGTGTGGTGTCATCAATCTCCAGACAGGTCTCAGTCTGGGCATGTTCCGGCATGCCCGGACAGGTCTCTCGGGTCGCCTGCACATGGAAGTCCAGCCACCCATATGCGATTTAACAGCAGGCCTTGTTTCTGCTCAATGGCAGGTCTTGTCCTTCCTACAGTGCACCAGGTTCAGCAGGTCATGGTTTAGTTCACTCTAACTCCCCATCCCTGAGTCTCCTTGCCACTATACCACCATCTATTCTTTCAATTATTCTTACAATGGAAACTAAAACTTCATTGTCAAGTATAATTGAGTTTAAAGATTCAGCTCTTACCTAGAGATAAAACTTAGCCCTTGGAAAAAGTACATTTCATCTTCCCAGCCTGCTTTTTAAAACCTGGGTTGGTCACATTTCCACATAGGAAAGTTTCACATGTTAAGTTCTCAAAAACTCAACCCATTCAAACAGAAACCATTGGCAATGTTTGTCCCTTTTTCATTTCAAAGGTGGATTAGAATCACTTCTTGTTGGTGATTACTATTTATCTTCTCATCTGTGCCTGGCACAGAGCAGATCCTCCAGAAACTATGAATGAATAGCCCTTTTATTATCATCATTTTAGAGGGACACATTCTTAAACACAGTGCTGTAGAAATAATTAATTAAATTATTAGTATTTATATTGTAGTTAATTGGTCATGGTGTTAATTCTTAACCCACCATTACAAATGAGCACGCAGACACCTGATGGATCTTAACAAGCTTTAGCATGGCTAAGCTTTTAGCTAGCTTTTAATTCTATTCCCCAAATAAGACCTCAATATATACATAATGTCCCCTTGGACTGTTATTCTCCAGGTGCTGATGTTCCAGGATACATGGCTAAATAATTCTTCTATTAATCCATGGCATGCCTCCTCCTCCTGCCTTCTTCTTCCCATGACCCTCTCTGCTCCTCAAGTCCGATCATCTTAGCCCTGCCTACCTCTCTTCTACACAATCTAGGATGCCTCATTTATTAGTATCACTTGATGCGCTTATGGCCTACCATAAGCAGGCAGGTCTCTGGGAGCAGATTAGTTAACATTTAGAATACATAACAAATCACTGCATCACAGTGCTATAACTATTATCCCATCCCTACACATCATATTCTTCCTTTACTTCCTTGTTGTAATCACTGACAGGTCATCCACCCTGGAAAGCTACAACTTGCTTTATCTGTGTTAAGGCCTTCCTCTAATCTGACTTTCCAGCAATTGGCTTCGGCTCTAATGACTGATGTTCATTTTGTAGGTAATAGATGCTTTGGAAATTCATGTTAGCTTCTTTTAGTTTTGGTCACAGCACAAGTAAGAGTCTTTGACCATTTTTTTTTTTCTTCTCAAAGAAACACAGTGTGAATCTTGGAAAGAGTGAATTAAGCTTCAAAACCAGCTAGTGGACACGACGTCTTCTACAAGCCAAGTGGTCGCCAGAGTAAATAACACTCATTTCTCTGGGTGTCAAGACTTTGTAAATTTAGATTTCCCAGAGAATGACTTGTGTGTTCTTTCCCTGTGTGCCTGGGATCTCACCAATAGCTTCAGCTCCAGGTCTCCAAACAGACTTCATCTGGTTTACATTTCCTTTGGGCTGCACTCTGAAGGCTAATGGGGGAGATTTCAAATTTCTTTGCTAATACTGTGGGCTAAGTGATGAAAATCCCAGTAGAATTTAAACTTCCTCTGTATTTATATATGTCTGTAGGGCAATTGTGAGTTAATAATCTTTTCCTGAAACCAGTTTATATATAACAATTATTCCTGGCCTTATTCCCTCTTTCCCAAAGGAAATTTCCATCAGTTTATTGCTAACATATATATATATAAAATATTCTTTCTAAAATGCGATATTCCTTGCCTTTTAAGAGTTTAAAATACTTTGAAAATGGTAAGATCTTCCTCTGAGTATCTATTATACTTCTAAGAAAGGATATACCTTAAGAACGATAAAGAACTAGGGAAATTTTCAAAAGTATTATCTCTGTATTAGCTAACATTCATTTAACCTTAAAAAAATCATGAATTTCTCTACATCTGTCTTTCTACTTTTTGTTTCAATAGCAAATGTACTTATTTAATGGGATTAAGTTAGCTCATTTTAAATCTATTTTCTATCAGAAGGTTTTAAATGCTTAAAAATACAAAAACTATCAAGCACTTCAGGGGTTACATATTCTCTAGAAATTAGGACTTTAAATGTTTTCTAAATAACCTATCTTGTTTATATAAATGTTTTTCTACTTCAGACCATCAAAGTTGTGTATAACCTCTTTCATCTTCATCGCTGTCTCTGGTTACCTGCATAGCTCGCAAGCGACACTACAAAGCACAGGTGTTAACACACACCAACGCGATTCCTCACTTACTGAGAGCATTTGCAGGAGTTGATGTTTTCCCTAAGAGATCCCTGTTCCTTTTGCATCCTCACAGCAGCCCACGGAACCGCTTTTCTAGGAACTAAGATGCTTTTACCTTGAAATCACTGGAGCGGCTTATCTTGTTTCATGGATACTCTTCATGTTTAGTTACAGCTATTGATCATGGGTGTTCTATCAACCAGGGAGGTTGATGGCCAGCGGGACAGGTAAAGCAAAGGTGGGTGGGCAAGAACAGACTTTTTCGATTGTCTTCACTACTATCTCACTTTGAGAAAGCAGGCTCAGCTAGCCCCTCTGTCTTTCAAATAAGGCCAAAGGGATTTGATCAGTTGTTTAACATGCTGTTATTTTAAAGATGAGGAGAAGGGACAGCGTCAGGGAGGGTTGATCAAACTGAGGGGGCTACAATAAAGGAACACAGAAATCTATTACCTGGTAACTCAATTAAAAACTATAAAAGCAGCATGGAGAGATGGCTCAGTATTCACAGAACTTGTTCTTTCAAAGGACCCACATGGTGATTCATAACCTTCCATAACTCCAATTCCAGGATACACACAATCATAGACATCCACGCAAGTAAAACATCCATGCACATAAAATAGAATAAATAAATCTTTTCAATAATTAAATATATAAAGGCAATGTGGCATATATATACATACATATTTCCTTTTCATACTAGATATTTTGATCATCTTTTTCTCTTTCCCTCAGAATTTTCCAGATCCTCTCCACCTTTCTATCCACCCAACTTTGAAGGATGGACAGTGAAATTCTTAGGGGTCACAAAGCAAAAACCCAGGTGGAATACCTCTTCAAGAGTTGTTGGTCAGTGAGGGACCAGAGGCCTCCACAATGCAGACTCTTGGCATTCCTCTTGGTTGCCCACCAGAACTAGTAAATAGAACCCTAAAGACAATAACACTTTGGATGCAAGGTACAGAGAACTCAAGCTAGAACCAAGATGGAAATTTCCTCCCTGATAACTAGATTCTGTAGTGCCAGGTGGTGCACGCAGGCTTCTGAGGGAGTAAACTCATCAGCAATCTACCCACTCAGGCACATTATGAACTAAAATACCAACAATGCCCCTCAAGGTGTGCTCATTGGTGCAATAATGATACTACCACCAAACTTGGGGCCACAGTCTGCACTCCAAGAAGGCAGGTTCTGTCACTTGGACTCGACTCAAGAAGCCAATTTAAACTGCCAAATTTGTAATTTAAAAAAAAATGATTTTTTTTTTAAAAACCCAAGATCAGGAAGAGGGCCCTATGAAACTCCATGGGTCATGAAACAAAAATCATGGATATTAGAATATTAGGAAGTACTTCTATGGGATAATGGAGCTGCCAAGGATAAGAGGGAAGTAAGAGAGAATGGAAAGAGGATCCAGAATGCATTGTGTGTGTGTGTGTGAGTTTATTTATAATAAATGATATTCAAACCCTAAGTGGAAAAATAGATGAAAATTCATAAAAATAAAAATACTAGACTAGCACTCTCAAAAGATAAGAGAATGGTAATGCTTTAGTAACTGGGAAAATGGAAATGAAACCACTGACATTTCTAAAATCTCAACCCCTTGGGCTGGTGGGTGGCAGAAATGGGTTCTGTTACACATCTTGGTGAAAGTACAGTCAATCCTTTCTGAAGGAAGGCAGCTGGATGTATGCAGTCTTCATCCAAGAATTCTACTTATAAAAAGGTATTCCAAGAAGACACTAGCAATGTATGCAAATTATGTGTAAAGATGTTTAGCATAGCGTTACCCAGAAGGGTGTAAAGAACATTCAGAATAAACAGCAAAGTTATTTTGATGTGATTTGACATGATAAACAGAATCTATTTCACATACATTTAAGAAGGAAAACACTACATGGATGATCAAATGGACTGATTCTATTTTCTTTGAAGTGAGACTTATCATTCCATCATATTCTATAACCTGTTTTGTTAAGTTTATATCATAGCTCCTAATATAAGAACATTCATATTACACCTTTTCTGTCCCTGACTGGTGTGGATACATGCATGCACATACTATTTTAATTACATGTGATAAATCTAAAAGAAATTTTTAGAATAGTTTTTCTTACCTTAGGTCAATGACAATGTAATAACTTTCTGGGAGTTAAGAAATGTATCCTGCAGATGACCTCAGGCAACTGAGGGTTTGTATTTCCTTCTATGGCCATTACTTATTATTCCAGTTGTTCACAAGTGAGCTAGAAGACACTGGAGCACTGGGAAAACCTCAGAAGAGAAGATGAAAGGAGTTGGCCTCCAGTGCATCAATATATTCTACTAATTTTAAGAACACCTGAAATGCAGAATTGTTCAGTAGTATCTGTAACCGAACTTTTAAATTATTATTTAACACTTATTTATTTATTACTAAATTCACTTATAACAAACACCAACAATTTCTTAACTATTAATCCTATAAATTCCTACAACCCCTTTAACCTATCCACTAAACCTATTGATAATTATAACAACTACTTTCATAACCTTTTAGAATGATACAGTCTCTGGGGCAGGTCCTCAGTCGTCAGGAACACAATCTTTGTTGTAGATTCTTTAACACACTTAGCAGTCCTTATTCTGGATCTCTCAGATGCAGGTTCCTCAGGGTAGTTGATTATTGCAGTCTCACCTTAAATAAGGCTTCATGCTTTCTTCTCTGTGGGAGACCCCAGCCATCTGCAGGCCAACTTACTTCTTTTGAATCAGGAACTCAGCTGCTCTGCCTCAGTCCTTAAAGCCAGACACAGTTTCCTTTAGGCCACTGTTCAGACAGATCAAACCCCTCTAGGCAAAAGCTGAGCCACAGGGTCCAGTCCTTGGCCTTTTGGTGTCTTGCTCAGGCTTTCTTTGCTCACCAGCTTCTTTCTGCTTCAGGGAGAGAGCTGGCCATCAATGGCCAGCCCTTTTTTCAGCAGGACTCTTGGAGCTCTCTAGCATCAGGGGCCTCTTCTCTTCTGGGCTCCACGCACTGTCCTCAAATAGGAGGAACTCTGTTTCAGCTTAATTTGGGCTCTGCCCACTTAGCAGCTGAAAACAATGTCAGGCCAGATACTTTGTTTCTTCAATTCTATTGAGTCTTTCCTGTTTTCCTGACTTCAAACTTGTTTTTCAGTCTATTGAGTCTTTCCTGTTTTTGCTGACTTCATGCTGATAATGCTCTTCAGGCCCCGAATTAAGAGACAGTATCAGAAACTCCTATATATTTTCTAAATCTAATTTATCTAACTCCTACAAGTATCTGCTATTCCAAAACAGAGTCTGAGCCTGCACATGGCCCTTGCTCTAGCAGAAGACAGATAGCAACTTTGTACTGAATGTTTTTTTCTACTCCAGACATCAGTGAGGGCTTGAAGCATCACAGCACAGATACACCTAGGTGTGTCTTGGCTCCATGTCACCAATTCAGAGACACTTGAGGTAGATTGCTAAAGGAATCTTTATTCCTCTGAGGACCATTGGCCAAAATGAAAGTGTAATGCTAGTGTTTTATTAAGTCTATAAATTTCCTTAACACATTGAAATAGAAGTTCTCGAGAGCCAACATGGCCTAGGAGCAAGGATTGGGGTTTCCCTGGGTGGCGTGTTCCACCACAAAAACAGTTATATGAGTTTTTATATACACAAAACAAAAGAAAATCAGAGCTAATTACATTTACCAAATGCATTGGAGGGACTGAGGTTACTGCAAAGCAAGAATGTCTACTGTAAGTTTCATAAGAGGCAATCTAAGGACACTCTCAGATTGGGGTTGGCAGAAGCTAGTGGTCTGCTAAGTTGATGTACCCCAAAAATATTACCTGGTAGTTAGAAGAGGATAATAGGTTACACATGTGGTGAGTGACTGACAGTTATAGAGGAGACTCTTTAGCCCAGGATAATTATGACTTTCAGTCTACAGTATTCCAGCTTTCCACAATCATGAACTTCTAATCAGTCAATCTTCTGCAGAATCTTTGTCACAACTGTGCCCTCACCCTTTTTTTTTTTTTTCAGAGAACTTCAATTCACAATCACACACACATACATGTACCTAAATTTAGAGGTGGATATGTTAATTAGTTTGATGGTAGATTTCAGTCTATTTGTGCATACATCATAACAGCACATAGTGCGCCTTCCAAATGTATCACTTTTATTTAAAATAAACAATTATTGAAAGTATTTGTGCAATAAACTGCTGAAGCCTGTTTTGTTGTTTCAAAGGGAAAGAAGTTATGGAAGAGAGGGGTCCTGAGTAGTCAAAAAGTTTCCCCAAAATTCCTTCTAGTCAGATTAGGGTTCACTTGACTAAACTAGTCACTGACTAGTAGTGGACAAGGAACTGGCTTGTAAAAGCCCTTGTGAACATTGTTAATAAGTAGAGGCTTATAATATTTACTTTTCTGAAATTGTAGAATAGTCTACTGCCCATGTCCATCAAACACCATTACTATTTTCATCTCTGTACCACATGCTTTCTGAGGTTGCAGGATACCCCATTGCATCCTTAATTCTAAGGACTTAACTCCTTAATTCTAAGGATTTAACTTTACTCAGAAAGACGTTGAGTCCCTCTAAAAAAAAAAACCTCAAACATGCTTAACTGCAAAACTAAGATTGCCTGTCAAGGCACTATGAACATTCAATCTTACAACACATTGTAGATTTCATAAATAATAAAATCTCTCTTGTATTCATTCTACTGATATATTTGTGTAATCAGTCAATCATCAGTCTTTGAGTATCAAGTGTTAAAAATGTAGAAGCCTTTTCTCAAGCTAACCAAACTTAATGACAGACTCAAATAATGTCTACCGTAATAGAGTTACGTATAGTTTTGCTTTTCTGGAAACAGAGAGGTGTGGTTACAGGGGACTGAGGAGTGCCAGAGCAGTCCTCCTTGGAATGGCAGCATTTCACCTGTGTCTTATGAAACAAGTAGCAGTAACTAGGACGACGAAAACAGTGTAAGGAGCTTGAGAGCAGTGACAATTTTCTGCCTCAGTTGCTCTCCATCTTCTTCTTTGAGACAGAGTCTCTCACTAAACCTAGAGCTCATTGATCCAATTAGGCAGGCTGTCCAGTGAGCTCTGAGCTTCTCCTGCGCCTGCCCTTCCCACTCCCTGGGCTGGGTCAATGAAGTGTACCACTTTGCCCAGCTTTTCATGTGAATGTTGAGAATCTAAGCTCAGATCCTCATACTTGTGAGACAAATACTTCCTCAACTAAGGCATCTACCTAGCTCCGTAAGAAGCTTTAATTCAAGGAATTAGTAGGCACACTTTGTAGGCTGGAAAGAATAAAGCATATCTTTGGAACTTCCAAGATTGAGAACATATAAGGATAAATAATGAGACATAGATTGATAAACAGGACCAAGCTGTGTGAAATGCCCATATGAAGAAGCTTAGTGCCTTGGGAGTATGGGCCTCTGTCTGAGGGGAAAAAAAACACACTGAATGGAATAAAACAAGGAGATGAACAAGATTTATCTGTTCAGATTTCTCCCATCATGCCTCCCACCCCTCTAATTTGTCTTCTACAGAAATTAGCCTGTGTTCATTGAAGATTATTTAGCCAGTGGAGACTAATCTGACACCAGCTATGAATCCATCCCAGTGATTATTCAGGGCTGAATGAAACAAGGGTGATGGACCAGTGGCGGACAGATGCCTGAAATGTGGCTTGTACAGGATGCACAATTATGGAGATTTGCAGCATGGCCTAAATGCAGGAAGAAAACACACCTGCAGGCAAAATTCCATGTCATTGTACATGATATACAGTATATTTCTTGAAATATGTCAATAGCAAAGAAGATTGGGAGAAAAGGAGACAGCATCCTGCTGGAGCTGCAGGAAGCCATAACTTCAGCCATTAACTCCTGCATGATTGTTTCCCATAAACCAGGAACTATCTGAACTTGGGGGAGGAAGACAAAAACAACAAGCCATGCAGTAAAAAAAAGCATCAGCATATGATTTTGAAAAACATTTCTCCAATGATATTGCAAGTCTGTCCCTTGTTCAGGGAGGTCATTTTATAAACTTCACAATTAGGTCTGATCCAAAGACGTGCCCTGGAAGTTAGGAACCTCTTTCACAGTTTGATTCTCTGCACAGGGATCACTGATTGTTCATGTTGTATATGCACCTGAGCAGAGCATTCAAGTCTCTGTTTAGGAAACCATTGTCTTCCAGTCTTGATTCTCCAATGACTTTCTTGTGCTCATTTGAAGGTGTATAATGCAAGCAAGACCAAATACATAATTTCCAAGGTCTAGAACAAAAAAATCATAGAACTCCTTGTTAACAGATGACTAAAAGTTCTGAAAGAGCAATTGTAGAGCTTTAAGTTAAGCTAAGTGGGACACATGTTGGATTGTCACATCACATACTAAGGAAGCTGCCAATTGAATCCTGACTTTGTCTAAAACAGCTGAGCCAAGTTATATTATGGCAGTGAGAGAGACAGAAATGGGAATTCTGAATTTAGTTCCTTCCAACATATCTGATTGTAAAAGATGTGTGAGTTTTTATTATCTGATAAAATCATATGAGCCTGATTCTATTCTATTGATACCTATTATTAGACATTTGTCAAAAAAACAGATAAATTAGACATGATTGACCAGAAGAGAATGACTGAGAGTACTGTAAGCTAGAGAGAAGGAAGACATTCTGTTGAAAATAAAGTGTTTTGTGGATGCATCAGCTTTCAGGATGATGTGTTAATGAAACTGTGCACACTTCATTGATGGTGTTTGGTGCCCAAAGGAAGCAATCAAAGAGTGCCATCACCGTCTCATGGCTCTGGAACCGTCCCAGGCAGAGAATGAGCTCAACAACGAGGCAGGAACTTGATTTCAGAGAGATCCCATCTTCTCTCAGGTCTCCACCTGACCTCTGACAGTCGTGAATCAGGAATTATAGGAAAAAAAATTAAAGTTATATCATTTGTGGGAAATCAATGCAATTGGAGACAATCATAAAAGTGACTTAAGCCAGTTACAGAAAGACAAACACTGTTTTCCTTTACTTGTGGTTTCTGTATGCTCACATAAAACCATTATCAAATGAAAATAAAATAACCCCCTTCGGAACTCTCACTCATGTGGCCCATTCTCAATCTTGTCAGGGTGTCCCTCTGTAATCTGAACCATCACGTTGTTCTGAACAAACTCACCCTGCTTCTTTTGAAAATCTCTGTGAACCCATATTGAAAAAAAACAAAGAAAACAGAAGTGCAATTGTTGTTAGGGAATGAACAGGAAGGGAAAGGGTGAGAAAGAGGAAGGAGGGAACAGTGCAGGAAACATGTTCAGAATCAATAAATATTGTATGAAAATCTATAAAGTAAAAAAATAAATAAACTCCAAAAATCAGAGAAGTCCTGCATACTAACTTTAATCTTAATTTACCCACAAATTGGCTAGCTGAAAGTGCTCCCTCTGAGAGAACAAGAATGTAGAAACTCAATTCATTCACTGTTCAATGTATTCTCAGTTAGTCTCTCTATTCACTAAAACAAAACACATCTCGCTTCTAACATGGGGCCTCGGCTGAATTTAGGGCACAGTAAGAACTTGTGATCTGTGCTGTAGATCTACTTTACTCTCCACGCTATATAACTGTCACTATCAGTGCTACGTCACTATTGTATAGGTAAACACTTGTAACACAATCATAATCGGGAGAGCTTATATGATAAGGATGTTTGCTCACTATGTTAGTTTCTTGTATCTTCAATACAACACTTAAAGAAGATAATTAGAGGAATGGTAGATTTATTTTACCTCATAGTTGGAGAAGTCCTTAAATCTTGGATACAAACTCTGGGCCCACAATGAGGAAGAACACCATGACGCAAAGAAGCACAGAGGAAGGGTACTAAAATCAGATATGATCCCCAAATGCACACCGAGAGTGACCTACTTCCTCCAGGTAGACCCCAATTCATAAACATTCTAGAACTTCTTAAAGTAGTAATATTCCCTGGGGGACCAGCCTTTCAACACATGAACCTTTCTATAGGATTTACTTCATACCCAAACTAAAGAGCTGACCACTAGGTTCATCCTTTCTGTTCCCAGTCTGCCTAGGTAACCTCAGAGGCTCTTTGCCTACTTAGTACAATTTCATATGCATCCAGAAACCCACATGGTAAGAGTAGCAACTGATTTGGTTCAGACTTGATTTTAACAAAATAACTTTACCATTTCACTTTGTGGACTCACATGGCAAATGCTTTTGCTCCTGACAGCTAACCTATTGCAATGTTTACGAAAGGGTTCCCCTGCTTTGGGCCTAAATGAAGCTGTGCTAGAACTAAAGTAGATAAGAAAGGGGGTCTGGGGAGATTTGATGCTAGCCATGCCTTCCTCCCATTCCTATGCCCTTAATCCCTAGAGGAGTCACTGGAGCCATTCTGATTAACTCTTATAGCAAAATGAAATGAGATGAATTAGGAACTGACTAGAGTTCAGAAGGAAATGGTTAGGACCAGTACATTTGGATGTGTCTGGTATATATTGCAGACCAACCCTACGTGTAGTGTTTATGGATATTTTCCCTCCTCTACTGGGAAAAGCAAGAAAAAGCACAGAATCCAGGGTTTGTAAAGCTGGTCCTGCCACTCACTAGCTGTCTGACCTTGGGACTTTCAGATAATTAGGCTTTCTGTCTATAAAATTGGAGTGCATTTACTAGAATATATCATAAGAGTTTACGCCTGGCAGAGCATAAGAAATGGCTGATGTCCAAGTAAAGAAGCACCTAGCCACCTAGGATACAGCCAGGTAACTTCAGTCTGACATATCCACTTCACCATTCTACAGCATTATTCTTCTCTCCTTTCTTTGCATGTAGGTATTGTTCTGACCATTCATTGTTTTCTCCTTGTCCTTAAAATTTGTTTCATTAGGAAACAATATGACCTAGCTGAAGTGCTTTGTAACCAGAGAGAACTGTACTCAGTCTCTACAGGATAGGAAAAACTGAGTTCCTAAATGAGATGAAATGAATTAGGAACTGAGTGGAGTTCAGAAGGAAATGGTTAGGACAGGTAGACTTGGATGTGTCTGGTATATTTTGAGTTCCTCCATGCCCACTCCTGGTCTAGGTGGACCACAGTAGGACTTCATAAGCTTGCAATGAGAATTGAACAGACTTATCTTTGTAAAGTACCTAACATGGGATAAGAATATCATCAACATTCTCTTCAGTAGGAGAGGAACTCCATTTACAACTCCAGATCTTGAACACAATGCTTTCTCTCAGGATTAAAGAAGTTTCTAGAATATTTACCACATACCAGAAATTTTGAAAGAACATAGTAAACAGTCCAACATAGAAGAGAAAAAGAAGTCTACTTTGAGCAAGTAGAAACTTAGATCTAGTGTGAACAGGTCTTTGAATATTTACTCTGTGGTATTTCTGGCTACAGTGGTGACTTCACCATATTCTCACATAAGCACTGGCTATTGGACATGTTACAGTTTAATAAATATTTTCACGAAAGGACCCTGAGATTCCATTTATATTTTCAAGTGAAACTCTATATCTTCAAATAATTTTTAACATATGGAATTTATTTTCCCTCACACCTGGCTATATTTAATTTGTTGTGAGAGGTTCGTGCCTGTGTTATAAGACCTATTCCCATGATGTTTAAGGGTTAAATGTGTTTCCTGCTTTCCTGAAATCCAAATAAATGGAATAAAATAACCAATCCTTGGATACACAAATGTAATCTCCTGAGCCTACACACACACATTCCTGTTTTCTATTAACTTGCAGCTTGTGGGTAAGGGGGCACGAGGGAAGTAATAAGGCAAGGAAATTACGACCCACTTAAAGAGAACCACTTGAGTTTTTCATATTGTGGTTATTCTTAAACATTCTCATCTTCCTAGTAATTTACTATGTAACTCACCCTTTTATAAGTTATTTATTTGATTCATCTTAGTTGTTTTAGAGAGCTAAGTTCTGTAAATATTTAGAGTATATCAATTGCAAATGGAAAAATAGTTTTTTTTTTTAACTTTAGCAACAAAAATCTAAAACCAATTCCAGTGCAGTGACCTATTTTGGAAGCTCTTAGGTCTATATTAAAAGAAAAAGGTAAAGTGTACACTTTACAATACCCATTTATTAAAATCATGAATGTTACCATAATGCATACATCCCATCTCACAAAGACAGTTCTAGATTCTAGGCTCATGATTTCAACTACTAAATGTTCTTTCCTAGTACTGAAAATGCATAGATTTTTTTTCTAGATTTTTTTTCAAGATTTTTTTTTCTAGATTTTCCATTTTATAGCTATAAAAGCCATGTGGAGTAGTAAAGAAGCACTAAGTATATAGCAAGACATATGGATATGATTCCTTATACCATTTACCAGGGGCTAATTTAAACCAGTCATGTCATCTCACCAGGAAGCTCATCTACAAACTGGAATGATATTCTACCTACCTTGTACCTGACTTGTGGAATAATAGAAAATATGATTCTGTGAAGAGAATATGATTATGAATTTTTCTATTACTGAAGACACCACATACTTGAGTCACAAAAAGTGAAGCAATCAAG
Organism: Lophiomys imhausi; assembly: GCA_907164525.1. Classification (NCBI taxonomy): domain Eukaryota; kingdom Metazoa; phylum Chordata; class Mammalia; order Rodentia; family Muridae; genus Lophiomys; species Lophiomys imhausi. The sequence goes on from CAJQZJ010032097.1 coordinate 1,360,955, forward strand.
CTGACATTACCTAGAAGCTTTATCCCCTCTGGATAGCTTTCATTGTGCTGGTACATGCATGCATGATACCAGAGGAAAAAAGTAACTATCAGTTTTACCTAGTTGAAAATTCTGCCATGAGCTTTAATAAGGACTGTGCTGTCAAGATAGATACACTGGTGCAATAGTGGTACTAATGCTATGGGAGTAATCAGTCACTTTGGAACACATTTACCACCTGCTCCATGATATTGAAACCATAGTTTGCATCATTGCTGAGGCAAGAATCAGAGGCTACATAGATCAAAGGACCTAGTAGAGAACCTACTACCATCTTTTTTTTTTTTTTTTTTTTTGGTTAGAGGAACATGGTATTAAACTAACTCATATTGAATAATCACTACGCCCATAGATTAGTACATCTATCAACCCACATCAGAGAAGCTTCTTCTTGAAAAAAGATTAACACAGAGACACGCAAGTGGTCAGTCTGCAGAGAATAAGAGACTGGAGAGTGCTCAACACTAAATATGACATCTATACCATACCATGCTCCCTTTGTCTCAGAGATTATCACAGAAGAAATGGCAGAAAGTTTGTAGGAGTCAGGGGAGATGCATAACTACAAAGAAACAGTGTTTCCCAGATACAGCATATGAAGTCACAGAGATTCTGATAGCTTGAATGATTCCTTTAATGGCTATAAAAAATACCAGCATAGAGGGTAGTGTACAGAGGGTGTATATAAGATCCCACCAGTAGCTGAGGAGCTATTGGCAACTTATAGCTGGAAAAAGACTCAGGTTTCCTTAACTTTGTGACCTGTCGTAGATTGGTCAGGCTCTCGGACATGCTGCATATACACGAATATTTGGACAGCACAAATTGGACTTGATATGAAACAAAGAGAGGGAAGGAAGTCAGACGAGCAGGTGTTCAAATACTAAGCTTTTACAAACATCCTTAGTTACAGAACTTCCCTAAAGGCTGGGGGCACATAAATCCAAGAAGTAGTTATGAGAACCCATGCAACAATTATTCTTGGTGCATATATTGTATTTTACACACGAAAAATTTTAATGTCTGTCATCAAAATGTCTATCAAGTGTATAATATTCATGTATTAAGCTTTATTTATTTGGTGCAGGCAAAGCTAAAGGTAAAAAAAAAGTGCAAATATTTTTCAATTACCCTTCGATTATTTTACGAATATATACCCCGCAATCAACTGGAGCACATAGCAATTCTCTGACAAGCACTGCCATCTCTTTTATGTGGATTCTGTACAAGTTCTGCTAGACATCACAGGTCTCGTTTCTGAAGCTTTCAGCAATTTGTTTAGGAAAATGCTGTTCAAAGAACCAAAAGAGCATCTGTCTGGATCCAAAAGTAGGCTTTTACCCTTTGTGTATATTGCCACCAGGAAGGCGTTGTAGAAGGGTGTGACAGAGCGTTTTTCAAAGTATTCTTCTGTAATTTAGAAAAGCTGTTATGGCACAGAATGAGACTGTGAGGAGATGGAAATCAAGTATTATAGTAAATGTTCCTTTTGGTGAAATGAATCATTTACTCTAAGAGAAATGTTCTAGCTGATGTGTTTCTTTACTCTCGAGAATATTAAAAATATGGTAGGTGTGTTTGCTCCAAATGATGAATAAGAACAGCCCCACCGCTGACACATGTGGTATTCACAAGAGAAACTGATGCAACTGGGACCTCTGTATAGGACGTAAGGGGCTCCCCAAAGCTCGCTGATACACGGTCAGTTATGGGTCCACCTTGTTCTTCTCAGAGAGCTACCAAGACTCAGTAGCATTGCTAGGAATGAAAAGAGCAAATAAATGACACATATTTAGAGAAGCAAAAATACTTGAATAGTATCTGGAAGCTTCCTCTCCATTTCCTGGGTTATGTTACTTGTTCATTGACTTGCATGTCTGCTTGTACATTGTATTTGTGAACAAAGAAATTCAATGACTCCAGCTAAGGCACTGTACTAGGCATTCACACGAGCAGCAGCACAGCACAGTTAATGTCATGGATGATAGAATCATCCTGCCTGAATTCCAGCTTCAACTTCGCACCACCCACTCTGCAAACCTGCGTGCCCAGACAGGATGCCCTTACTTCAGTTACCCTATGTGCCAACTGGGAGTGGTGATAGAGTCTTTCAGTCCCATGAGGAATGAGTAGGTAGGCAATCACTGGGAGTAGCATCCATACAGAGGTAAATTAAAACAGAAGACTAACTAAATGCCTATAAATTTCAAGGAAGTGAAGATTAAGTCACGTCTACACCTAGAACTCTAGAGACAGTAAAACTCCAAGACAATAAAGCAAATGACCGTGACCGAGATAGCACAGCCATGAAGCCTGAAGAAAACATGGGGTTATTTACAGTCCACATATTAACCCCCACTGTACTTTTTCTCATCTTCTGAGCGATCTCTATCTACCTCATTCCCTTCAGCTCATTATCTTAGCAACTCATTATGTACTCCAAATTCAGCTCTCAGAACGCCAGGCAAGTTCAGTCCAGAAAACTCCATTAGCCAACAGGCCCACACCACCAAAGACGAATGCAGATCACTAACCAGCCCAGCAATTGTGTTCAGCAAAGCTAGACTTCTCCACCAGTAGCATGTCAATCACCAACAGCTTCTCCCATCCCACGTGCTCATAACAGGAACCTTTGCCCTGAGCTTCACTTACATATCACTCAAGCCCCCCTAACAATGCTGCTCTGGTTATCTTTCCCTCTCTTGAGGAGCTAAAATTCAACCGCAGGTTCAGACAACCCATTAAGACTGAAGCAATAAAAACAAAGTAAAGTTCAGAATCTTAACACAGGGCTGAGAATGCCATTGTTCTCTGTAGGTAGAGATGCAAGGGTGTAAAGCTGTGGTTAGATCAAGGTAACTGCTGGCAGCTGGCATGGAAATTACCTCACTATTTATTACTGTTATTAGGTGAGGGTCTTTTGCTGCATAACTCACAGGAAAACGTTTATTTGATTACATGGGATGTGAGTCTTTCCCACTATTGTTAATTTGGCCACTTTCTAGCCATGAAGTAATTGTTCCTTTGGTATATAAAATGCAGTGCACGACATACAAAAAAGTTTGTACTCCATTCTCAGCGAGATAATATATGACAGCCACAGTTACAATAAAAGATATAATTACCTGCTCTGGTATCTTTCTGCAACTGGGCTTCATACCAAATGACACTGGCTCAGCCTGTGCCTGGAAAGAGAACACTGTTCCATATCCTGGTTGCTCATCAGTTCAAACTCTGGATTTTAGTAATGGAGATATTTGTGAAGATGCCACCTACTGCTGAAGCACTGCATAGTCAGTTATAGATCAGGCTTTAACATGATTCTACAGCACATCACACACGGGTCATTGCCAACACCATGTGTATCCCTTAATAACATTTTAAACAAAGGTGGCAGCTTCAATTGTCAAGAGTCTTTTAAAACCTACCCTCTGAGAGATCCCATCCAGCAGCGGATTGAAACAGATGCTGAGACACCCAGCCAACCATGAGGTGGAGCTCTGGGAGACTTGTGGAAGAGAGAAAGGAAGAATAGAGGGATCTAAAGGGGACAAGAACTCCACATGAAGACCAACAAAACCAACCAACCTAGGGCCTGGGTGGCTTACAGAGTCTGAAGCACCAACCAAAAAGCATATATAGAATGGACCTAGTCCCCCTGCACATATGTTGTAGGAAATATTAATATTTATAATTGATAATAAGATTATTAATGTGATAGTTATCCCTTAGCCCACTTGTGAATAATTGCACAGACATCTGATGCATTTTAACAAACCTTAGCCTGGATTGCACAATCTTATCCTATCTATGATAGCTTTTAATTATATTCCCCCAAATAAAACCCCATATAATATACATATGTTCCCTGGACTGTTATTCTCCACACTATGCGGATGTTCCAGGCCACATGGAATGATGTTCTTCCATCAAACCCATGGTGTGTCTTCTCCTTTCATCCCTGGCTTCTTCTTCCCATGATCCTTTTTTCTCCAAAAGCCAGTGAACCTTCTCCCCACCTACCTCTCTTCTACCTAATCCAGGCTGCAGGCACTTTATTCAACCAATCAACTTTAAATTAGGTAGAGCAGGCTTATGCAAAAAAGACAGGTATATATGACAATATACTCATCAGAATGGCAACTAGATGTTAGGGGCCAGTAAGTAGCAATAGAATACAAACAACTTTCAGATTACTAAACAAAAAGGGGGAATTGTTAGGGTGATCTGAAAGCTATCCAGGAAATGACATTCCAAAGGAGAGCTCTGAGATGCTACCTAGGACTAGGGTTATAGATTTCTAAGAATGTTAGTGTTTTCTGTGTATATGTCTTTCTCTACCTCTATCCATATCTTTCTCTCTCTTTCTCTCCTACTTACATGCAAACAGACATACACGCACAGTCAGCAGAGAAAACCACCAGATCATCTTCACCATAAATATTTGTTAGATGATGCCTAGAAGAAAATGTCAGCAAAGAGAATCATTCTAATGTGGGGAAGAACAGAGTGACAGAGTGTTTTATTTTATAGGTTTTAATAGGTCATTAGTAAAAGTACTATTAGTTTGAGAGAATAAGTATATTATTCTTATAGACAAGCAACCATTATTCGGAAAATATGGATTTTGTTAAGAAGAATAAAAAAGAACTCTTAGGGAGAAAACACAAGGATATGAAAAGGTAACTGGAAAATTCTCAAGTCCTTTAGAAAATATATATGCATATATATTGTGCATTTCTATACTCTCCATATATAGACAGAACATTCATAGAAAGAGAGCCGTATATATGCAGAGAAAACAGAAAGTGAGGTAAATACATATAACACAAAATTCCCCATTGTGGCCATTTTTAAATCTCCATTTTGCAATTCACTGACAGCACATTGGTGCCACCATAGCTATCTATCACCAACGTCTCCAGACCACTCATATCCCAAACTTAAACTCTGTGGCTATTAAACAACTGTTTATTTTCTCCTTCTTTTAGTTCTTTCATTCACTATTTTATTTGCTACCTCTCTTTAATGAACTACTCATACAAGTGTAATTACATATTTGTCCCGTTGTGACTGGCTAGTCTCACTTAGCACATGGTCTACAAGGTTCAGCCATGTTCTTGTAACTGTCCATATATCCTTTCCTTTCAATGCATAAGTTGTCTGTACATATACATGTTGTTTGCACTTTTTTTTTGGGGGGGGGGACAGAGTCTTGCTGTGTAGCCCAGGCTGACTTCAATCTTACATTCCTTCTGCCTCAGCTTCCTAAGTGCTAAGGTTGCAATGTGAACCACCATGCCTTCTAACTTTGCACACTTCCAATGATTCTTCCAGGGACTTATACACCCTCCATCACAGAGTATTTAGGACTGGGACTGGCACCAAGATGAGAGCTTTACATGTGAGGACTCTTAACACCACCTGTCACTCAAACACTCTGTTAGTAAAACAAATAAAAGATTCATAAGAGAGAGATACCTTTATATTAGCAGCATCTCAGAGGAAGTAGGGCAAGATTGGGAAATGAACTGAAATGTTGAAACCTGATTTACGGAGGATCTTTCAATAGAAACTTAATTAGGATTGGGTGAAGATCGTGACATGAGAGTTTACTCAGCACAGCAAGAGAGGCCTTCTGAAAGGAGTCTCCGGGTGTAACATCATTTGATCCTTTCTATGAATGGGTGCTTCACAGCATTGGAAAATAAACAATAATTATTTAAAACTCATCTCCCAGAGACATGAAAGCTATGTTAATGGACAGAGTGAGGTAGTTAAATCTGTTTGATGTGCAACTGAGCTGTGTGGATGTCTCTGATTCTAACACCAACCATTTGCCGGGATACTAACATTACCCAGCCACTGGCCCAGAGCCACTGACAGGCCCAGTGCCAGTGGTGAGATGGGACCCAGGCAGTCTGCCTGGAGAGCCTTCACTCTTACCCACTACTCACACTGCTTTCACACCCTCGCCCTGCAAACTGTGCCACAGATAACATTACATCTTGGTCTGGTCACTGGCCTTTGTTCAGATTAGCGTCACAGAACCTAGTCCCAAACCCAATTTGTTTTTTGTCACCAGGGACACTATCTCTTCCCACAGCAGGACTGGTCTCTCACCAGTCTGTTGCCATGACCTTGTATTTATCTTGCTTCTTCAGCAAGCCTATGGTGACTGCCCATGGCTCTGAGTACTCACATCACAACATTGCAGGGATATAGCTGACACTTCTCTGCGCTCCCTTTGACAGCTTGCTTGACCTCTCTGATGGTCACCTCTAGAGTCAGCATCCACACACACAAAAAAGTTTCATCTTCTGTGTTCCCATATACAGCTTCTTTCTGCTGTTTTAGGGTCAAGGTCTACAATCCCAGTTTTTTTTGTGAGGCAGGCTCATTGCCAATGTTTGTATAGCTGACAACCCAACACTGGATTTTTTTTTTAATGTTAAAAATTTAAAAAGCAAAGAAGAAGACAGTTCATCTCATATAAAACCATGTGGAATTAAAGTTTCATGCATGCTAATACTCCCTTTGGAGCAGATCTCTTTTATTAATTCACTTACTGTCTATGGCCAGCCTCAAGGAAAGTACTTACTAGAAGTACATGGCTTACAAAGGCTAAAAAAAAAAAAGTATTAACAGACTTTGTCCTTCGTCAGCCCTGTAGATTATAGACACTATGCTGCTTGGGTATGAATTCAGAACATCTCAGCACATAGCACAATTAGTTCAAGGACAATGGAGCTAAAAAGAATGAAGTTTCCTTGTTTTGATTCTCACACACTTAGCATAGGTCTCTTGAGCAGGAATTTGAATTGGACCTCTATAGATCTAAATAAAATATTAGTGTTTCTGCACAATCTTTTTGGTTAGTTGGATGTTTTTTGTTTGTTGGTTGGTTAGTTGGTTGATTGGTTAGTTAGATGGTTTTGCTTCTTTGTTTTCTTGGGGGGTGAGGAAATGTGTGTGCACGTGTGTGTGTGTGTGTGTGTGTGTGTGTGTGTCTGGGTGTGTGTGTGTGTGTGTGTTTTGCAAATTTGTAACCTACCTCTGCTATGGTTCCTGAGTGCCAAAAGTGACTCTTGCATTAAATATGAAAGACAAACACTTGCCAAAGAAAAAAGGAAGACTGTTCAGAACTTGCCACAGAGCAGGAGTTGGCATGGTCACTGATCAGTTGCATTTTGGCAATGAATCAAATGAGGAAGAGGAGCTGGCAGCCTTAGAGAGGACAAAAGGGGAAGATTTTGGCGGTGCCCCATTGGTATCACCAGTGTGAGGTAGCTGTCACTTTTCTAGGCGGAACCAGGGCACCCTGTGTGATTGGTTAGGAGAGCACATGGCTTCTGCTTCTTCTGCATGGCCCTAGTTAGACAAAGCAGTTAAAAAAAAAAAAAAACCCCACAGAGAAATTTCATGTTATGAAGTCCTTGCCCTTTGGTGATGGTTTTACAGAAGCAATTGTGCAGCTTCCAGAACTGATAAAAGTTTGATAACAATCCAGTTTCCTGCAAGTCTGATTTACAGGAGTCTGGCTCTCTACATTGTTTGGTGTTGCAGAGAAGGGCTGACCGGTCTCAGGGACCAGCGGGCAGGTTGCAGGTCAGAGTTCTGTTTTTATGTATGATCTGCCGATGATGCATTTGTGCTTTCGATCTCTGAAAAATAGGTGCTGACTGAGATTTTAGTTTTGACTCATTTGAGTTCCAGGACTTTAGTCAAAACACACTCTAGGTGCTCAATGTATTTGCATACATAAATGATCGTCCTTATGGTGCATAATGGGAGTAGGCAGGTGGAGCTAGAATCTCTAAATTGGATGACACCCTGCAAGGGAAAAGCTTCTGGGATTAGCCATGGGAATAGTGGGTTGGGGTGCAAAGGAAAGGTGGTGATCTCTTCTCATTTCTCCTCCATAATACATTTATTTAATTTGCAAAGGCTTTTGAGCACAGAGTGAGAGAGAGAGACAGGTGAGAGATGAAAGTATGCCTTTTGGAACATTTGGAACATTTTAGGTTGGACGCTGTGTTACTCACTCGTCATTTACTCAGAACCACGTTGGCCCTGAGTGTGGCCCACGTACATGACTTTCCTCCTCATTCTCAGGCAGAACCAGCAGCATCAAACATGTGCCTCTGTATCATTTGCCCTTGATATTTATTCCCCTCACTGTCCTTCAAGTCCTGCCTTAAGTTCTTCCTCACATCATTTCAAGTCATTTCCTATTTGCTCTTGCTTGATCCAGTCCAAAGACTTCTCAAAAATGCTTCTGCGGAGCAGCTGAGCTGAAAATGCCCATCCTTACATTTTGATGAGGCTCATGTCCTCACCGTTTGTTTCCTGACTATTCCATGCTGAGCACATGTTTCGTTAGCTCAGCTCGTGTGAGTGCTGGTTGCTGTGACTAAGCCCACAGACAGTAGGCATTGATAGCTTACAGTTCCAGGTACTGCTGCAGTCCAGAGCAGAGTTCTGCATCCGGTGGGCAGACAGTAAATGATGATTTCTTGTGGCCATTATAAATGTTCCTTTGTACTTGAATGGTAAACTTGCATGTTAAGACACAGTTCGAATGATAAACACAGCACCGGGCTCCTCCAAATGAGCTCATCATGTGTTAATTACACTAAGTGAAACTGTCCCATTAACCAATATTTTTCTGCTTAGAACTGACTGTATTTTCAGTAGTTAATAAAAAAGTATTATTTTGAGTTTCATGGTTTCTCATTGATGTCACCTAGTGTGATCAAGCTTAGAACAAAGAATAATTGAAAGAAATCACTTGACTGATTGTTTTCTGTATTTTTACTGTTCACTCTAGGACAATTCACACCCATTCAGTTTCTTGTGTTTTTCCAAATTCAACAATATTAATTTTATTTTAATAGTAATAATCATTTAGGCAGCCATCTGCCTGCACATGTTTTCATATAACCTTTCTGCAATGAGGCTAGTGAGTTCTGCCAAACTGTTTAGAAGAATCATCTGACATGGAGATTCAATTTTAAAAGGCATGGTAATAATAATTTTAATTTCATCTTATTATAATTGCCCTGCCTTATATTACTGAAATTGTATCCATTGCTCTAAAATTTTTTATTTATAATAATTACTTTTTCTATCCCTAAGCTATGTGTTAAGCATTATTGTTCTGTTCCTTTTCTGTAAAATGTCTTACAATGTCCCATTTCTGAAATTGATTACATAAAACTTATTCAACTTTTTAAATCGTATATGAACTATCAGCTATGGATTTCCTTCCATGAACATGCTTATCCTTGAAACCATTGTCTGAAGTAAATGAGCTGGTTAGACTTTTGTCGTCACAATTGACTTCTTAAGTGGTTTTAATTGTTGCATTAATGAATTAACTATTTTGGCACATGTTGTCAGTCTATGAAGGTGTGGTACTATGAAAGATTATTATTAAAATAAGATTCCTTAAATATTCAGGCATCTGACTATTACAGAATATTTTCTTTTTTTAACATTTACTTATTAATTCAAGTTTAAATCTCCATCACAGCCCCCTCCCTTCTTCTATCTCAGTCCCACCCTCCCACCCTCTACCCCCCTCTTCCTCCTCTCCTTCTCCTCAGGTGAGGGTGGTCCACATATCAGCCACCCAGAGTCATATGAGAGCTAAGAGCTTCCTCTTTCTATGGGGCCCGACACGGCAGCTCACCTAGAGTAAGGTGTCCCACTAACAGGTAACAAAGTCAGTGACTGAGGCTCCCCCCTCCTTGCCCCCCACTTGCTAAGGGATCTGTATGAAGACCAAGTTGCCTATCTATATACATATAGGGGGTTCTAGGACTAGTCTAAGCTTTTTTCTCTATCTCTTTTTGGTTTTTGTTTTTGGGGGGGGGGTTGTTTGTTTGTGTTTCAGTCTCTGTAAGCCTCTAGGGGCCTAGAATTGTTGGTTCTGTTGATCTTCATTTGTTGATCTTGACCCCTCCAGGCCTCTATTCCTCCTCTGTCTCTTATATAGGATTGCCAGAGCTCCACCTAATGTTTGACTATGTGTCTAAGCATCTGTTTTGATCTGCTGCTGGGTGGATTTTCTTATAAGATAGTTATGCTAGGCTCTTCTTCCTTTAGGTCTGTGGGTTGTAGGATAGTTACCCTGTACTATATGACTAACATCCAGTTATAAATGAATACATGCCATGTGTATCTTTCTGGGTCTGGGTTAGCTCACTCAGGATGAGCTTTTATAGTTCCATCCATTTGGTTGCAAATTACATGATTTCCTTGTTTCTGATAGCTGAGTAGTATTCCATTGTGTAAATGTACCACAGTTGGTTTGGTTTTTGTTTTGTTTTGTTTTTGTTTTAATCCATTCTTCAGTTGAAGGACATCTGGTTGTTTCCAGTTTCTGGCTATTACAAATAAAGCTGCTATGAACATAGCTGATGTCCTTGTAGTTTGGTGGAGAATCTTCTGGATATATGCCCAGAAGTGGTATTGGTCTTGAGGTAGAACTAGTTCCAGTTTTCTGATATATTGCCAGACTGTTTTCCAATGTGTTTGTACAAGTTTGCACTCCCACAGCAATGAAGGAGTATTCCCCTTTCTCCACATCCTCACCAGCATGTGTTGTACAGGACATTTTCATTTGTGAGCTGAGAAATTAGAGGCTACAGGATGCACTCACTCAGCTCAGTCAGCCTTAGGCACCATGTAATCCACCTGGACCATGATCACTCTTGTGATTAGAAGCCTGTATCATCAATCACCAATTAATGCAGAGGGGAAGATGGAAGTTAATGATGCCAGTCGCAGCAATTGCTGAATACATTTAAATGAGGTGTAGGTAAATTCAAAATCTCAAAAATTCCTTGTTTAGTTTAAGAATAAAGGGCAAAAAATAATTTAAAATAATCATGACAGACATATTTATCAGTATTTAAGGTAGAGTATTATTTCAATAATAAGGGAGAAACATTATTTATTTGCACATAAGTATATACAAATAATATATATGCACATATATATTGAGATATATATCTCAAAACTCATAGAGGCAAATAAAAACAATATGACTAAATTATACAACTTGAAAAATGGAGCAAAGAACAGAGAGCTAGGATATTTGCATGAAAAACTAATTTCATTATCTGAATGAAAAATTGGAGTAGAATAACAATGGAAACATATCCTGGTGTATAAAAAACCTCAGTAGAATTATTTTTTTCAGAAGGCATCTGCAAAGCCCAGTAAACCTACAGAGAGCACCAGCTGGAAGTGAGCAAGTTTTTGTTGGAATTCCCACAAGGACTGTATCAGGGAACTCTCCTTAATGCAAATGATGACTGTGTGTGTGTGTGTGTGTGTGTGTGTGTGTGTGTGTGTGTGTGTGTATAAATATATATATATTATATATGTGTGTGTATATATGTATATATAAAGTTCTTGAAGGATGTTAAATTTTAAAGAAAGAACCTGATTTCTAAAAAAGAATCCTGAAATGATGTGTAAGCCTGGATTATTGTGCATGGTGCAGTGGATGTTCTTATGTTGTTGCCTGCAGGACCTTAGAATATTGCCCATGAGTGAAAATAACATGGATAGTGTAAATACAGGCATTAACTAGATGTGGGTGATTTCAGCTTGTGAAATGAAATTTCAGATGCACATAAAGCTTCTGTGAAAAGAAAAGGCACAATAACTCTCATGGTGTAGGAGCCAGCATTTATCTAGCACCTACTGTATTTTAGGATCTGAGCCACATCCCTCACCTTCATTCCCTCCTGTCAGATATTGCTTCAGCAGTCACATCGTCAGGAAATTTATAACTGTTTATTTGATGAGAAAAGGGAAGAATTGAAGAAGCTGAGTAAACACTAGGGTAAATAGAAAGTTAAACTTAGAATCTGGCTGTCTATCACCTTTCTGTAAGTACGAAGGAATAAGAAAAAGGAGGAGGAGGAGGAGAAGGGGAAAAGAAGCAGAGGAAGAAGAAAAAGAGGAAAAAGAACTGAAACTGCAATTTAATTATCAATTGTATTTATTAATAAACACGAACTGTAAAATTAGGCTGGCTGAGCAGCTGGCAGCTTGACAGAGCAGCTGACAGGCCTGGCCCACCTTAACCAACAGCCTGATTTATCCTGGGGAAAGAGCCCCCGACCAAGGGTGGCCTACACCACCTGTAACCTAAACTCTGTTAAGTAATATAAGTTGTTATATTAGGCCAGTTGAATTACCGGTGGCTTGGCGGGAGATTTGACAGAGTTTGACAGGAGTCCAACAGCCCTGGACTGCTTGGACTGAGGACCTATAAGGTGTCATGGTCTTTTCCCCAATAATTAAATACACCAAGACCTTTCAATGTTTCAGCGCTTAACCCTTAGCTGGGCAGACTCTCAATTAGCTACTCTAAATTAACCTGGATCACCTAATCCCAAACCGCCATGTGCCTGTGATTACCTTCCAGTGTTCTCAAACACATCTATCGGCTACCATGTCTCCTGGTGGAATGAGCTAATCCTTTGTGTAAAATGCAGGGTTCCTGTTTTAATCTCAGGAAGTCCCGCCTTCCTATACCCCTTCTGCCCAGTGAATTGGACTTAAGTGACTTTTATTAACCAATCAAGAGAATGCCTCAGAAGGGGCGGTAACCAGGTCTTGGCATTGAAATCAGCCTATCAGAAGCAATATTATTATACCTTCCCCAGCAAAGAACAGTAAAGGAAAGAAAAATGGTCTCCTTTGAGCTGGAGTGCTTGTTTGTTGTTTTTGTTTGTTTGTTTTTGTTTTTAGGAATTTTTAGGTTGTGTTAGGCACAGTGTTGGTTGAATAGGCATGCTGTGTAAGGACAAAATGGTTAAGCTGCCAGAAATATCCTCTGAGTGGGGACCTTCCCTCACTCTGTGGCTCTTTTTGATCAGTTTTTAGATGGTGAACACACCAGCAATTCTGGGGCTACCGTGGAGTTCCACTTTCAAGAAAGCAAGGCCAGAAGTATGGTAACTTTATTAATCCCAACACTGGCTTTGTTTCTGTTTTGGAGGGAAGGGAACATCTCTGTCCTTGGCTGGGAATCAGAAACCCCGCTTTGGGTTCTAAAAATTCAATTTAGACTGCTTTATTTAATTATTTCTTAAACTTACCTACTGACCACTGACCCCAGACCCTTCCCAGTAAGCAGTCAAGAAACTCCAGGAAAGCTGATGCATTGTGGATGATTCTCTGAAGCGCATGAGCCACACACGAATGCTTCCATGGCATGGTGCACTACCCCATCGGTAGCCTTTTAACAGTTGAATCCAGAAGTGTGCCCAAGACTCAGGTCAATAGTCAACAGTGACTCAAGACTTATCGCCAACCTTTTTCTCTTTCTTAACAGAAATTAATATTTTACTTAAAATCTCTTAACTATTACCATTTCTCAGAAAAAAAATTAGTTAAAAGTGCAAATATGGATACCTTCCTTTGTGCTTGCTGGTAGTGAGCTATGAAGATGAGAGCTGATTCCTAGCCTCGCCACATATACCTACAGCTCAGACTGATCCACCCCCAATACCAAGACCTATGACGCTCTGTCTGCTCAGAACCATGAGCTAAAATAATTCCTTCCTTTGGTGGCTTCAATAGGTACTTTGGCACAATGACGAGAAACCCTAACAATAAGCAAAGATGCATATTTGTCCTATGGATCTAAAATTTTGCAAGAATTTAAAACCAGACCTACCAGGTGTCATTCTTCTCTTTTAATTCAGTGACTTTGAAGTCCCAAAGACAATCTTTCTGATGTCTCTTGGAAACACCATACACAAAACTCAAGAAACTACTTTGCTTTCAAACATTTTGTTTAAAAAAAAAAAAAGGTATATCAAAAGTATCAGTTCCTTTTCTGCCACTGTGATAAAATACCGTGACCAGAAGGAACTTAAGGAAGAGAGGTTGTTTAGCCTTCTGGTTCCAGAAAGGAAGTCCATAATGTTGGGGTGAATCATGACTCCAGGTGATAAGAGCAGAAAGCCTAGAGAGCATATCTCAACTACACATAGAAAGCAGAGAGCAGGAACTAGAAATAGGGTGAAATTATAACTCTCCAAAGCCTATCCTCAGTTACATGGTTCCTCCAGTTAGACCTTTTGTTCCTTATTAGTATTATGACCTACCCAAGCAGCAGCAGCAGCTAGGGATCAAGTCTTCAAATACCTGAGCCTATGGGGATTATTCTCATCCACACCAGCACAGTAAAGTCAAGTAGAAAACCGTTAGTGATGAAGCCATTTGGTTTCACTAACTGTACAATTAAAAAAAATCAAAAGAAAAATAGCATTTGTTGTCATCATAACATTGTGAGCTTTTCAAGGAAAAGAAAAATCAAAAAGAGAAAACATGCATTTTGTTTTCTATTTTTTTGAAATTTGTATATTTTTAAGCCAAGTTTATTAGTTTATTTTTAATGTATGTATGTGTACATATATACACATAGAAATATGTGGTGTGAAAATATATTTCTTTCTATTATCTTAGTCAAGAAACAAAATTTTATATATACTTAAATTCATTTTCATTAGCAAAAGATTTTTAAACTATTTATGTACATATATATAACTGTTTTTATATACTATGAAATAGTTCTATATTATAAAATATAACTATTTAATAACTATATATTCCTATCAAATAAGATAAAATGAGAAATATGTTTTCCTTATGAGATTAAACAGAAATGAAAATACCCATAAAAGTATACCTGCAAAATGCATTATGCTCTAAGTGTTACCTGGCTTGAAAAATGTTTTCTTGAACATTTAGAACAACTTATTGGATTGCTTGAAAGTCTTCAATGAATACCATTGTCTTGCTGTGAAAACACACAATGACCTGAACTGTCCTAATAAGTTTCTTTCTGAGAACCTTTTAACTTTGTTTGAATCCAACACCGAAGCAGACTTCTATAAAACCTATAGACTCTCAAGATAGCTTCCTAATCCTTAACACTCATACTCCACACACCCAGTAAACTAGCCTTGAAGAAACATAATGGATTTAATGAGCAAGAAATCAATTAGGAATTTTGACACATGGTGATATGCTTAAGCAGTTATGTCTGTCCTTAGCAGGAGGCTCAGCTTTTAATGTGACAAGGAAGTTGACATGTCACTTGAGGCTTCTAATGGCTTGGAGCAACTTTGCTTATTGCCCATCACCAATCTGATTCCACCTTTTGGGGGAGAGCGTGTGACTCTGACTGACTTAAATTTGTGCTCTGGATCATCTGTAATTATATAGGGTAGCTTCCTGGTTTTTCTATCTGTTGTTTTGTTTTAACCAGAAATAAAGCAATTTACTTCTGTTCTGAAATTCCCTGTTAAAGGGAATTATTCTACGAGATGCCTGCTAATTCCTATGGATAGCTCAAACTCTCAATGATCAAGACATCACTTCAATGCAGAATGTGTGTCCTCCTCACTGTGTGGTTAGGATGTTACAAACAATAAGTTTTTTTACTCATGTCTTCAACATCTGATGCTGGAGGGATGCTAAGAATTATGGAAATGGATAAAATTTTGGAGTCTTGGAGTTTATTGCTGGAGAAATCTCCAGGCATGATATATCCTGACCAAATCATCCCAAACTCTATAGATATCTTATTGTCAGTAAAGTTCCTGGAGGAAATTTGTTTCAGGCAAAAGGTTTTATGAACACTAACCAAGCAGTAGGGCCTGAAGATTCGAAGCCTGTGGTGGGAGGGCAGAGGTGTAACTTAGTGTTTCCTGAGGAAGAGGAGGTCCTTCTCAGGGAAGAAACAGACTTAGTATATATGTCCTATCTAACAAGTGACTGAGGTAAGGGAGTGGGGCATACATGACTTAGGCTACATCAGGATCACTCGTTCTCTGGGTAAAGGAGAGTGGCTTGGTTAATGTGTGACCCATGCAGCATGACTGTAGTCAGGATGCCTTTTATTCCCTGAGATCGTAGGTGCAGGGGATGAGAGAAATATGGAGTAGTGGGGCTGAGGCTGAGCATGTCCTCACCCTGCTTTTAGCCCTACCTGCTTAGGGCATGTCCCTATAGCCCTACCTGCTTAGG
>CAJQZJ010032097.1:1377068-1400341 GCA_907164525.1 Lophiomys imhausi
CCCTACCTGCTTAGGGCATGTCCCTATAGCCCTACCTGCTTAGGGCAGGGATCCCTGGAGGGCCTTGATTCATTGAATTTCAGTACTCTCACAGGCACTGAAGTGGTGAGCAGGACAGCCTGTGACTTTCGTAGACTTAGGAGGAATTTTCAGTGTTCCCCCTTAACTCATCTTTCTTCTCTGTGCCCCTTATTTTGGAATTTATCAATCTTCACCCCACTTTGTTTTGCAAGCAAGTTCAATGCACTTTGACTAAAGGAAGAAGCTCACAGTAGTTTGTAGGTGATGGAAACAGACCAAGTTTCATTGGGCCAAACCAAAAGTGTAGTATTAAAAAAAAAGTATGTCTTCATATTTAAAAAGTGATAAAGAAAATATAGAAAACAACAAAAAACAAAAGTTATCTGTAGTCTCCCCCAGAAAATCCCAGGGTTCACTGTGAGGTACTTCTCAGTACCCTGCTTGCTTCTTTTTGTACTCATACAGGATAATTTTTCATATGTTGAAAATTATGTTTTAAGGAATCCCACAGTCAATTTGATCTTTTTCCATGTATAATTTATTCAATAGTTCTTCAGAAATTAATATAGAGTGGCCAATTTTTAAAAAGACAAGAAAGAATGGCTTCATTTCGGCACAGTGGTTTCTTTATTAAAAGGCTTAGAATATATTTGTCCCTCTCAGGTCTCTGAGGTGGTTGAAGAATAGATAGCTAGAGTCTCATAGTTAAATTTTGAGTTGTTTGGGAATCAAGAGGGTGTTCTAAGAAGATGCTTTTTAAATTGGGATGAAAGTTGAGTTGGATATAGAACTTTAAACTCATGGAGATAGATCGACAGTAGAATGTTGAAGTCAGGTGCCAAATACATATAGACTGGACATTGGGATTGTATGCCAAGCCATATAACTCTCATAATTGTGGCCTAATTACCTCTGTTGTTTTGTATTGTATTTATTATTATAAGAGTAAGAGCCATTTGTTGGACTGAAAGGGGGAGCTGTTGGGAGGAAAAGATATATCTTAAACTTAAAAAAAAAAGGAAGGGGAGGGGTGGGTTGAGGCGGAAGAGGGTGGGAGGGTGGGACTGGAGGCGGGGTAGGGAGGGGATTTCAATTGAGATGTAACTTGAAGAAATAAAAAATAAAGTAAAAAAAAAAAAAAAAAGAGCACCACACTTGCTTTTTAAAAAGAAGGCTTTTTGAAAGCTATCATATAAATCAAAAACGCGATCTATTTTCCCTCTTCTTACCTTGGCATCTGTGTAATGTCTACTGAGGTCTAACCCTGACATTTATGGTTGTAGATACAACGCAGATGGTAAGGAAAGAGAGGAAGGGCAGAGAGCTGGTTCTTGTCTGCCCTGGGGAGGCAATTTGCTCTATCTTTATGAAGCTACTCCCAGGCTTCAGAGTAAACTCTGGTCTAAGGCACGGGATACAGAAAAATGGGAACACAAAAACCAATTACTGTATGGTGAAAGGAAAGAAAGGAGAGGGAGAGGAAAGGAAGGGCAGGCAGGCAGAAGGGAGAGGTAATAGGAAGAAAGAGGAAAACGGAAAGTAAGAAGACAGAACTAAGAAAAGAATGAAGAGAAGGAAGAAGAGAAGAAATGAGGGAGGGAGGAAGAGAAATGGAAAAGACTTAGAATATAGGTCAGTAATGCCTAACTTGCCTAGCGTGTGAAAGACCTGGGTTCAATCCCCATCACCACTGTTCTGAGAATGCAAATAGGAAGGGGAAGAAGAAAGTAAAGCTCTGAAGACAAAGTAGGCAATGCCAGCTTTGGCTATAGAACTAATTTTGCTGTGTGAATTTAAGCAAAATAGTTCCTTCACACTACCTGCAGTTTCCCCCTTTGTACGCTGGCCACAAGAATGGCACCTATATAAATTTAGACAACTGAATGAGTAAAGTGAAATGCCTGATACATCATAAAACGAAAATATATACTAATATTATTTGGCTGTTATGGGACTATTAGTTTTAAAAGGAAACTACGATGAAAGATGACATTTCCTGGACAATTGATCAGATTTTTTTCTGCTCAACAGTAGTTTGAATAGCAGCTTCTCAGCTCCACCTATAGTCTACTTGGAACACCCATTTGGCTGTATTTGCTAAGAACAATGTTTTCTGGGCTCCATCTAGATGCCAGGACATCTGAACCAGACTGCACATGAAGAAGGAGACAGCACTGCTCTAGAAAGAAACATCCAAAAGCAGCTTCTCCAGTACAGTTTCTATATACTCACCCTCAGGAAACTTGAGAGGTTTAAAGAAGTGCTGCTCAGCAAATCTTGCCATGGTTACTGCAGCACACTCTGAGCGAGT
Source organism: Lophiomys imhausi (assembly GCA_907164525.1). NCBI lineage: Eukaryota > Metazoa > Chordata > Mammalia > Rodentia > Muridae > Lophiomys > Lophiomys imhausi. The sequence goes on from CAJQZJ010032097.1 coordinate 1,379,401, forward strand.
GAGGCAAGGTATTGTTAACCAGATGGACTACGTACAGGCAAAATAAAGTGGCCAGAGAGAGCTCAGAGTTATCTTCCTGTGGTGGGACAGAAGGACTGGTGTCCCTCTGCATATTCTCACTCAAAAAAAAAAAATCACTGCAGGAAGAATTTAAAATAAACCCTTCCAGAAAGTGTGTGTCTAAAAGAGAATGCTAGAATCATAATTGAAGAGCTCTGAAGGAAGCAAATCACCTCACTGGAGCCAGTCTAGCTCCTTCCAGCCCAACTGTCCACACTGGGCTAAAGCTCCTCCTCCAGCCTCAACTTCTCAGCGATAAGGTGCCGATAGTTGTTGTTCCTTTTTTACCTGTTTTAAAGATTAAATGATCCAGCATGTACCATGCTTAGGATACCCCAGACAAAAACAGAACTGAGAAAATGTCAGATACTTTTACATCCTATCACTTCCCTAATGCAACCATTTCATTTTATTTTGAGAAGCTAAACAACTAATTCAGATCCTACATGAGGAAAGACAGGATCAAGACCTAAGATTATGAATTCAGTACTTAACATTGCTCAAGTGTATCTTGCTTAGTTGTCAAAAGATAACTCTGTTATTACTGACTCACTCCCAAACCTGGCTCATTCCCTTAAAGCTAATAAATTATCAAATGAACAGTTAAAAAGAGCTCCTTTTCTCTTGATACAGCCCAAGACTGTGGCCACAGCTGTCTCTCTGTTTATGAACAAGATGATTTCCAAAATAGTTTGATTTAGAAAGGATTTCTACAGTTGCGTGACTTCAGAGTCTTGCAGGCATATACCAAGACTATTGAGATATGGATTCAAAAATAAATCAATGTAGAAAATAAATGGTGGCATTGCCTCGCTGTGACTCCTAATTGTGTTCTTTTCATGTATGCTAATTGCTGGATCACCGACTGTGGCTTAGTCCTAATTTTATTCATGGTTTTCTTCTCCATTCTCTGGGGAATTTATGGATGGCTCTGGCATCCATCTCCTTCTCTTTTGAAATCCCCAAGACCATCAAGCCATTTAATTATTTTTAGTAATGACTTTGGTAAATGCATAAGACATTCTGCTCTTTTATGGCTCACTCAGAATTCAGATGTTTTGGGTTTTGTTTTGTTTTGTTTTTCTTTCATGCTTTTTTTTTTTTTTTTTAATGACTTGGAAGGATTTTGGCAGTGCCTAAGTACATTGTGAGGCTTTTCTGAGATACAGTCCTGTTTTCTTTTCCCACTGTAAAATAGCTCAGGTGGCTTTTTGTTTTGTTTTGTTTTTAGCTTTGGGCTTATCATCACTAAACAAAGATTGAGGATAATCAGTTGTCTGTTTCATATATGCGATTAGAATGACGTTTGAGGGCCCTTTCCTAATTCTGATTCTCTTTTACTCTTTCATTTTGTTTCCTTTTTTAGTGGCCCACATAAGTATTTATTTCCACAAAAATAATTAGCTTTTCCATCTTCTCCTACCAACCATAAAGAAATATGCACCTATCTGAATAAACTATTCTGTTAGAGTCATGATAGGGAGTTAAACCTCATTAGATACATTGATAATACAAAGCATTTAGATGAATCTCTCACCCAGAGTAAAGGATATATAGTGTTCATCAAATAAAAAGCAAGCCAATTAAACTGATTTATTATATGTAAATTATCTTATAAGAATATATGCTTGTTTTAAGTAAGGAATTTTAATGACGTAGCCTAAAGGGTGGGACTATACTATATTGAGACCATAAAGTAAAAATGTTGGCAATCCAAGAAACATTATATAGCAACTTCTTATTCTGCTTCTTATAGTCCTGTATTCTGTCCTTCCAAATGTGGTCATAGAGTACAGGGTGGTGGGAAAGTCCAGTCTGTTTACTGGCTTTCTACTCTCTCTGACTTCCATGCTTCTCATTTCCCTTGAGCCTTATGAGGCCTGAACTCAGCCCTGCTTCCAATTTCTCAAATACAGTGAGGAAGAACTCAGCTAACGCAAGCCTGATTCTACTGGATGCTTATCTGCATGTAGTGTAACATAATCATCATTGACTTCTGTATCAGACAGGGGTAAGACTCTTTCTCTGGTGGGATTCCCTAGTCTGGATGACTATCATGTTGATAGGGGTCAGGAGTAACACAGGGAGACAATTTTACATTCTATACTATAAGGGCGCAATTCTACTTCATATTGCAGAAAGGAATCTGCATATGCATGGTAAGCAACCAAGTACATGTTTTGTTCCGAGCTAGCCTTTAACACAGATATAATCCAAATGGTGAGTTAATAGGAGTGAGAGATTCAGAGGTGTTGGTGCATGCAACCTTCCTGCAGAGACCCTCACCTAAACAATAATGAGAAAAAAATGGAGAATCATTAGGAGAAAAACACCCACACTATGAATCTAGGGAGAAAAGGTTGACCCCCTGCCCAGAGGGACAAGCCTAGCCTTGTAATGATTTCTAGCATTGTTCTGGCTCCCTGTAAAATTCATTCAAAAGCAATGACTTCAGGAAGTCAGATCTTCTGAGGTTTGTCCTCTGGTTTCCCAGCTTGCCAGCTCCCTGAATCAAAACGCACAGTTAAAAGATGTAACTCTCTTCTCTGCTCATTGGTTTCTGTTGTGAAAGATAGCAGTTACAATCTTACTAAAACTGAACCCCCACCCTACCCCACCCCAACACACATTCCTTCTTCCAAGGTTTTAGACTGGATTGCTGTACCTCCCTTTCTATTTCTTCCCATCTCAGTGGAATAAGTGAAGAGAGTGTCACCAATTATGAACGCAGTCCATATGGCCTAACAGTCTTAGGATTCTGTCACTGAACAGGTAGGTGTGACACATTCTAGATTCTCTTTTTCCTAGGGCATGAAAAAATGGAGAGACTGACTGTTACACACTTCTAGAATACCTTATTCTCTTGTCTGCCAGTCCATACATTATCTCTCTTCTATCCTAGTGAGAAGCCCTCTCCATCTGAAAGATGCTGTCTGTGAGTAAACTCATGAAACACTGAGTGATCCTTCCCTAGTTGGTTAGTTGTACACATATCAGAGTAATAGCTTAACCTGACCAAAGAGATCCAAGTTCCAGTAACTACATGTGCACCTGGGATAGCACAGCTATCCTGCATTGTTTATGGGAAACTGTTGAACTCCAGAGTAAGATGTCCATTCACTGTGTCTTGAAGCAGGAATGTAGTTGGCTTCTCTCTCATTGACCAGTTAAGTGCTACAGTTGGCAGGGAACTTGTAGGGAAATTACGTTCTCATTTTACAGGTGAGAAATATGAGGCCTGAAGGATCAAATGTGTATTCTGTCATTCTACCATCAGCTGGTGTCAAAAGCTCTTGTCTAGTCCATTTAGGAAGGCACTCCATGGTTGAGGACAGAAAGGTAAGAAAAACAGACTTCTTCTGACAGAGAAGCTTTAAATCTGGAGCTTAGGGACTTTCCCTAAATGCCCATTATCCTTATCGCTCAAGATTAAGTTCTGACCCGGATGAGATCGCATACACCTATGACTCTAGTCCCCAGAGGATCACAAGTATGTCATTAGCCTGGGCTACATCCTGAGACTCTGTTGGGAATGGGACATGTATTTGTGGACACTGATGGCCACCCCATCATCCTCTCCTGTGGATTATGGATGCAAAGGAACCTAGAAACTCTCTTTTCTTAGTCTGTGAGTGGATTCAGGGAGGAAAGAAAGGGGGTCTTCACCTGTGTACTTGCCTAGGATATACAGTAAAAGTATGTACAAAAAAATCATAGGAACAGAATAAGAGAGAGAATTGTTTCTACCCCTTCGGATTCAGGCAGAAGGATATTTGAGTTGACCCTCAAAATAAAAATGAGGTCCTGACATTGCCAGCTGGAGGACTTTCTAGTCCCTTCATTTCCAGGTAGGGGACATTTTCAGTTCTTAAGTTAGATTTTTCAAAAAGACTGGCTGACAGCAAAATGTTGAACATCCTCAAAGTGTTCAAATCCACATTCACAGAACCCTGGGGTAGTACCTCAAAAGAGAATGGAGGTCACAGATAGAATTAAGATTTTGTAAACTTTGAACTAAAAAGAGAGACTGTCTCTGATGACCCACAAAGGCCAAAAGGAGTCCTTGAAAGGGAAATGGGGAGGCAGGGATGCTACAGTATGGAATTCTCACCCACCAACACTGGTTTGGAGGTCTTAGGAGAAGCCACAATGAAGGAATGGAGGGAGCCCAGAAAGGCCAGAGAGGGCATGAAAATACATTCTCCAAGAGTTTCCTAAAGTGAAAAGGAACACCACCCTGTCATCGTCCTCGGTGCAACCTGGAAAGAATGACATAAGACTTCGAACCTGCATAGCTATCAGGTAATATACTTTCACAGCTTTGCCACTTATTCTGCAAAAAGTTTTACTGCATCATCAGAAAGCCTCCATGTGCCTGTCATTAACTACTGAGATCCTCAAAACTCCCTTCTCCTCTTTCTCCTCCTTCTAAATATACCATGTAGGTAGGTAGGATTCACACCTGTGCACCTACTTCTTTGAGTAGGAGGAACACACCAAGGGTTCTCTTGTTTGAAGTTTCCTCTTTAAAAACAAGCTTATGTCTTACTCAAGGTGAAGTTACTTGAGCAAACCTTTCCTGACCTGGTTATTTTTGGCACAGATAAGCTCTGATAAATTGCTGAACCACAGGTTTTGTGGTTCTCTTGTTCTGAGGCTGGTGGGACCCCAAGAGAAACTACAGAAATCCACATTCCCTTGTTCCTTGAGACTCCACAGCAGGACTGACTGCTGAGGCTGCCTTGTTGCTTTCAGATGGAGGGCCTTTCCTTGGGATCTGAGGAGGCTGTCCTCTCTATTTCCTCACACTCCTGTCCAGGTTTTTGGTCACTGCCTCCACTAACTGTTGGAATGGAACGCCTAGGTTTCCCCCAAACACCTAGTGAGAGACAAATGTTCTAGGACTTGATGATGCCAGAAAACAAGAGTGAAGCAGGAAGGTGTGAAGACCAACAAGAGGATACCTGATCATCTCTGTGTACAACTGAGCCTAGATGCTCACTAGGACCCAAGAGACTGAGGGAGGGTGCTTGGCAGGTGAACACTCATAGGTTTGTTTAGGCCTCAAAATGTTCACCTGGGCCCTGCAGCAACACCATGAGGTAATATAAGGTGAGCTGAAATTGGAAATGCTGAGGCCTAGAGCCCCAGACACATCCACTTGCAACTGGTATTCACAGCATAGCTGGAATAAAAAGGAATACGTACTTCTCATGTGAGACCACCCAAGAGCTGCCAAATACAAGAGGTACACCTTTGTTGCTGTTGATCTCTGGCCCAAACTCCATATCATGTCCATCATCTCCAGCACACTGTCCATGGCTCTCAAGTTTCTAAAGGTCTCCTGTTAATGTGGCCCTCCACTAAGCCCCACAAAACACAAACATGGGTAACCAAATATGTTGCCTACTCATCAAGGAAGAACATGTTGAGCAAGAAGGATGACCCAGCAGGTAGAGGTGTTTGCCACCACCAAACCCTATGACCTGAATCCAGCCCCCAAGATCCACATGGCAGAAGGAGACAATTGATTCCCAAAGGCTGTCCCCTGAATTCAACAGGACATTGTGAGCATGCAAGTACATGCACACATACACACATTGTGTGCATATACATACACAGAAAATTTTCAAAAAAAAAAAGTAAAGGCACGTGTTGATTCACAACAGAGTCACATAAAACAGGAAGTGATCAGTGCAGCTGTCCTTCCACTGTATATCAATAAGAAAATTCAAAATGGGTAAACAAAGGTTGGCATTTTTCAATCCAAAGACTCACAGCATTGCATTGTTCTCTCTGCTCGGTCACGGACTCATCGCACAAACTAAGAAAGGCATGGTATTCTTGCTTGAAGCTAGTAGCTCCTTTGGGTCTTGCTGAAATTATCAAGAAACTTCAATCTGCAGGATTAATCTTAACTTTTTATTTTTTGAAAGATTCTTTGTAGCATTCGAGGGTTTCAGCAGAAGGCAGCAGCTGAATTAGGAGGTAACATAAACTTGGTGATAACAGAAGTCTGCATGTGCTTTGCTCATTTGAACTGAATTTCAAGACAACCCTCTTACTTGAAAAACCAACCTTGCTTCTCCCATGGTGTCCCTTGGAGGGTTCTCAGCAGTGCCTGGAGTCCCGGGGCACTGAAATGGGGCAGGGCTGGCACTCAGCAGGCTGCTGCCATCCACAGCCTTTGATCTTGCAACCACGCTGGCCCATGTGCAAAGCTGCTCTGCTAATTTCTTTCTCATAGCATTCTCAGTCCCCAGTGGTGGGCACCATGCAACATTCAGATTCGGTTCCCTTAACTGTCATGTGAAACTCAGAAGACTGCTGTTAATTGCCTGCTACATGCAGCTCACTCTTGCTCCTGGAGTTCATTGCTTTGCATACTGCAAATCAAATTGTGTGCTGACTCCTCACAAAGAGCAGTCCTCCTTTATGTTTTTCTTGTCCTTCCTTCTTTCCTTCCTTCCTTCCTTCTCTCACATATGTACTTAACACCGCAATATTGATAAATGCTTTTTCTCATTTATAGATAAGTGAAAAAACTCCCTAGTAATCAATACGAGCCTGTTTAAAAGCAGACATCAGTTTTATCTTATACATATAAATGTCATTTTTGAAAACTGGCATCAAGCATTAAATTGGGCTTTATTTCTAAATACACATTTCGGAGAGAAGAATGAATTATTATCAATTAATTAGCTTCCTGGTGTGTTCAAGAAAAGTGGTGAAACATTCACTTGTAAATCTATAAAGCAAAAATCCTGAAGAAGTCCGTGTGCTATGTAATTAGAGTTAATTAACACATTTGCTAATTGACTATTATTTAGCACTCCAGCTGCTGAGGAAAAATCCATAGGCCCATTAAATATTAATTAGCAAAAGTCTATTGTCTGATGCTGTCAGAGTATGAATTGATGAGAGTTTTACAAGCACAGCTTTGTTAGGCTGGACACAGAGCTATGGCAGACAGCTACTAAGGGATAAGAAATCAAGACCCTCATAATGAGCAAGGAAGCCCTGAATTTCAGTGAATATTTTTCTCAGCTGATTCTCTTTCCATTATACAAGAAATAACCTGTCATCTGTTTGTAGAGCCACCTACAACCTTCAGAGGTGTATGGTTCGCAGTATGTCAAACCCTTGCTGTTACTAGGGACTCTGTGGCATATTTGAAATGAAAGGAAAGTCACCCGGTAACTGTAGAAACAAAATGCTCCTTGTGGGTTTCACAGATAGCTGATGGAGATAAAGTTCATACACCACACAATACATACATTTGATGTAACTATCAATAGCTTGTGGCATATCATTCAGTTCTTAATTTTTGAGCATTTCAAACATATAACAAAACTTTCCAACATAACCATTTGGTGTGTACAATTCCAAGGCGTTTGTTCCTTCCTGGTGGTGTACATTCTCCACAGCTTTTGTTAAATGTGTTCAGTGTGGCTTAAGGTACAGTCTTGGTGTTCATATATCTACCTTTTCAACTCTAAAATCTATCCCTGCACCTACGTGACTAAGACACGCCTGTGCCCAGTCAGCACTGATAACGCTCTGACCAGAGCCTCTTCTTGCAGCACCTGCCTTGTTTTCTCCTTCCTTGGATAACTATTTCAACCTGCCACAGTTCCTGGGGTAAACAAGAATTGTATGCTCTTCTTTTGCACCTGGGGTGGGAGTCCAGGAGCCCTACTATATGGGTGTGGCTTGGGACTGAAGGGTACCCACTGTGATTTGCAGATTCTTGTCTCCCTAAGATTTGGACAGAGAAACATGGGTAGTGAGTGACAAAGAAGGGGAAGTTTATTACCAGGAAAGACAGCTCTGAGGGTGGCCAGAGCTAGAGAAATTGCAAGGCTCAGTGACACCCATGTCAGGTAGATTGAGACATTTGTACAGTGAGTGCTTTCCCTGTGCATTTGCCCTTAGCCTTTACCTGTCAGCTTTTGGAAGGGTTTCTCTGTTGGTGCTAATCTTGATTCCTCTCTTTCTGCCCTACCCTCCCGTCGTGATATTCTCTAAATATGATGTGTCCTGATGGTTTATGTGTGGGAAGGTTGGTCCTCAGAAGGCCATGTTGAGCTCATGGATCTATGGAAGGCATAGACTTGTGGGAAGTCTTAGAGCCATGTGGTAGCATGGTATGGTAGCTCTTGTGAGACTCCTACTAAGTTTTCATGAAGATGAATTGCCATTGAGAGCCTGAGCCCTGACTATACTCCCAGGAACAGCAGAAATGCCAAAGAACCTGTTTACAGGGATACTTATAACCTCAAGATTTGTATGGGTCCCATTATAATTGCCCTGAGTTGCTCTGTCCAACTGCTTGCAGCATGATCACTCCCTCTGAGATATGCTCACACAACTATGGAGCCTCACCAGAGCCTACTCAGTGCAGGCACCATTGTAGAAGGATTTTAATTCAGCAACATGGCTGCTCTGGTAAGGGATCACATCCAAAGACTTAGATCTGTGTGATCCAGCTGGAATACAGACACACCCTTAATATACACCTATAATCCCTCTGTCGGGAATATGGCCTTTAGTACACACCTTTAATCCCAAACAATGATGATAGGGTACTGTTGTGTATTCTAAATGTTAATTAACCTGCTCCCAGAGACCTGCTTGCTATACATCAAGTAATGCTGTGTTACCTTGCTTTCTAATCATTGTCTCTGATTGACTTTAATAAAATGCTAAGGCCTATTATTGAACAGAGAGAGAGGTAGGCAGGGCAAAAGTTTCCAAGCTTCTGGGACAGACAGAGGATCTTAGGTAGAAGAGAAGAAGCCAGAAGCAGGAAGGACACGCACCAAGGGTTTGAGAAAAGAACCTCATTCCACATGCCCTGAAACATCAGCATAGCATAGAGAATAACAGCCCAGGGGATATATGCATATATGGAGTCATATTTGAGGAATAGAATTAAGGACTAGCTCAGATGGGCAAAGATTGCACAATCCAGGCTAAAGCTTGATAAAATCCATCAGGTATCTGTGTGATAATTTATAATGGTGAGTTAAGGATTAACACTGCCAACCAATTAACAGTAATTAAAATACTGGTAAATAATTTTGATACCTTACTTCCACATAATGATGTCTAAGAACATCATTATGAGGGACAGATGAAGTGATGAATCAGAGAAATATTTGATGGAATGAGTCAGAGATATGATATGCTCAACTCTCATGAGAGAGAGAGGCTACTCAAGAGCAGCAGAGAGAAAGAGAGAATAAGACAGATAGTGCAGTACAGTACAGTACAGTGGAGAGTACAGGGGACAGTATATGAATACAGTGAACTTCATGGAGACAGTACAGTAGAGTTCTGGGGTACAGTAGAGTTGAGCTCATGTAGTTCAGTTTGTGGAGTTCAGAGGCATTTTTTCCAAGCAGAAAAATTCAGTGAGAAGTGGAAAGATGATAGTTTGAATCAATCAGCCTGAAGAGGAGTTTTGAGCCAGAACAGCTAAGGTGAACCAGCCAGCCAGAGTTCAGAAAGAACTGGAAAGGGTAAGCTGATTCAGTAGTAAGTCTTGAAAGCTGATAACACCCTAGGTTAGCAGAGAGAGGCTGGAAGCTGAAGACATCAAGGTGCAGACTTGCAGAAGATTAGATTGTAGGGAGTCTAGAAGCTTCCAGGTCTAGACCTAGGGCTAGATAGAAGTGCTCTGGGCTCAGCCCAAGTCATGTATTCATCCCCCCATCTGAGGAAATGAGAACAACTTTTACTCCCATGCCCTTGGGCCTTCAGAACTGTGAGCTAAATAACTATATTTATGTTATAAAGTTACCATGGCTCCAAATATGTTGTTGTGAAAACAAGAAGACTAATGTGTTATAAAAACAACAAGAAAAGGACTAATACACATTGAGACAAAAATCACACCAACATGATCACAACAAATACAATAATTAAGTTTATTAGCAGCGTGGCATCCATTTCACAGTAGCTCAGCACTAGTTCCCAGGTAGTAACTTTGCTTCGTTCTTCTTTCATCAATCCTGAAATTTGCAAAAATGATAGAGGGAAACAGGAGGCCAGCAACATTTAGTTAAAACAAAAAAACTTCCATAAAGCAAATCAGCTTTATAGTTACAATATGATGTAGAAATAATAATACTCAGTAATTACTTACAAATTACAGGAACCATCTGCAAAGCACTAAGCCAAGATCTCCTGTTCTATCTCACTTATTCCATGAGGCCTGGAGGTATTTGGTTCTGATGGTTGTCAGGAGCACTGATGCTGTGTATACCTCAGTTTGCTATCCATCTCCTCTGTTGGTAGCTATTGTTCTGCCAACGAGGAAGAAAAATAAAAGATTTCACAAGACAGTAGGAAATGTCACTTGGCACCAGAGAGAAATTACAGGCAGAAACATCCCTGGTGTACATAGTCCGCACTCTGAAAATACTCAACAGAGAAGTATGCCTCAGCTGTGGCATAGTTGGGGTCCCATAAGTTGCTTCAAAGGAAAGACATATGCAAAACCATGAGAGTGGCCTCGCTGGGCACTAAGAATACTGGTGAAATCCGAACAATCTTACTTAAAGCCTTCAGAGAAAGGTGTAGAAATACTGCCTTCCCAAAACACACCCACACTTGGGCTGGAGAGATGGCTCAGCGGTTAAGAGCACTGGCTGCTCTTCCAGAGGTCATGCCTTCATGAGTTCAATTCCCAGCAACCACATGGTGGCTCACAACCATCCATAATGAAATCTGGTGCCCTCTTCTGGCCTGCAGATATACCTGCAGACAGAACACTGTATACATAATAAATAAATCTTAAAAAAAAAAAAAAAACACACCCACACTTGGGGCAGGTCACTGTAATCCAAGGGCAGGCATAGCTTGTTCAGCCTGAGGAAAGCCTCTGGCCCAGCATGTTTTTTTTTTTTTTTTTTTACAAAACCCACTGCTAGGTCACCTCGGGACAGATATTTCTTTCTACCTCTTGGTCTGCTCATTCCTCACAGATAATAGAAGTTTCCTGTAAATGTTCCCCCTGAGAATGAAATTAAAAAGGAAAACACAGCCCTGAGCCTAGTACAATCTAAAGATAAAATAAATCTTAGCTTCACAATAATCTTCACTTGAGAGTGAAGGTGATGAGATCAGAGAGATTTAACAAGGTGACTTGGTGGTGTGAGGCCAACTTCTGAAGGATTGGCTCTCATCACTATGCTCACATATGCTCTCTCACCCACCTGCCAAATTCCTGATTGAATCACCTGGTTTGTGACCTTAACCAAGAAGAAGCCTCTAGGACCAGCCGCTAACAATGGCTTCGACACCCAGGAAGCTATCACTGTGCATTCTTTCAATCACGTGGTAACTCCTAGGCACCCTCAGCTGTCTGCAGCCTCTATCATTTCCCTGTATTTATTTCTTCATAGCTAGTATGTTATAATACATACTACATGTATGTACATAATACATGATACAATATATATATTATCTTAGCCGGGCGGTGGTGGCGCACGCCTTTAATCCCAGCACTTGGGAGGCAGAGGCAGGCGGATCTTTGTGAGTTCGAGGCCAGCCTGGTCTACAAAGCGAGTCCAGGACAGCCAGAGATATTCAGAGAAACCCTGTCTCGAAAAACCAAAAAAAAAAAAATATATATATATATATATTATCTTATATATATAGCATATAAATACACATACTACATTATAACATTGTAGTATATATATTTGTGCATAGTGTACCCTTTGTGGTAGGCTCTAAACTTCATAAGATTCCCATTGTGTTTCAAGTACACAGAACATAGTCTGACCCATAGTGAATACATAATGAATTTTGCATATTGGATGAGTAATCTTTTGTATCTCATGGATCAAATATTAACATTGAAGTTATAAAACTATGGAATTATTCACTTTATCATTATAGAGGTATTTCCTTTACCAAGTGTAATCGCTCCCTGATTTGACTGACACGATGTTCCGGCTGCTTTTGTTTTCAGCTAGTTTTGTTCATAGGGAAGTTCATTTAAGAAACTAAATCCCGAGGATAGGGGCGGAGCGAAGATGGCGGCGACCTACACTGACGCATTCTGAACGCGGGGGGAAAAAAGAGCCATAAAAAACACAGAGTTATTGGGCACTGTGCAAAAACCGGAGGGGCTAGACCCCCCACCTGAAACACTCACAGCTCCCAAGGGACTGTTAAAAGTCCCAGGGCAAGGCTCTCCCCATCTCTCACAGACACGGAGGCCACTAAACGCAGGATTCGGGAACTCCCATTTGGTGAGGCGCCTGGTAAGATCGATCCCAACTTACAGCAGGCAGAATCAGGGTCCATTTGGCCATAGATCGCTGTCCTATTGGGCTCCCCACACATCAGGTTGAACTTATACCCACATAGAAAAGGTTGCGAGATAGTGGAAGGCTTAGCAAGGAACAAACAGGGGGCTCAGCGGGTGGTCCGGAGCCGCTTGTGAAGCGGAGGGCGGGAGGTTCCCAGACAGCGCGGGAAGCTGGGAACACAAAAGCAGGCGGGAGGGGCCAAATCTCGCACATTCACTATAGCGAAGCTGGGGAGAGAGCACGGCTGGCAGGGCCAAATCCCCGCCAGTCCACGGCAGGTCATCTGGGGAGAGAGACAGGCGTGGGTGGGGCCAGGGGTCCATGCACCCATGGCGGAGCTGCTGGGACGAGAGGTGCACTCAGGCAGCCAGAGGATCCGGGGCTTGGGGTACCCACGGGACCCGTGGCGGCGCAGACAAGAAGGGAATTAGGCACAGGGTCCAGCCCTGTGGCGAGAAGACTAGAGAGAAACCAGAAATCGGGACCATAGCTGTATCCTGGAAAATCCAGACATATCAGGTGTGGAGCCAGACCCTGTCAGCCTCCGGGACGACAAACAAAGTCCACAGAATCTGTGCCTGGGCAAACAGACCCATACCATCAGAACCATTACAGGCTGATAACTCAGAGTGCAACATAGAGAAGTCTGAATTGGGAGCAGTGAAACAATCCTGGTCCATTACTCACAACCTGGGAATAGGCTGCACCAGATCACAGTGCCTCTGGCCATTAAAACCACAGTGACCTTGAAATCCCCCTGTAAGCAACGACAGATAGCCAAGTAACTCGTCCCCTGCACCAAATCATCCACTGTGGTTCCAAGCACAGAAAACAGACAGCTAAATGCATCCAATGGCGAAAGGTCAAAAAAAAAAAAATAGAAATCAAGGAATTATGACTCCAACAAAGCAGAACCACCCTAGCTCATCCAATTCGGATGACCACACACCAACAGAAACACATGAAAACATTGACAATTCTGCAGTATGGAAAGTGATAGAGTCCCTGCAAGAAGAACTTAAATCTATGAAGGAATTCAAAGAAGCCACAATTCTACAAGTCAAAACAAGGAACAACACCATTAAAGAGCTCCAAGCCAAGGTGACAGAGCTTGAACAGGAAAAGGAAAAAGCCATGAAAGATTTTCATACAAAAACAAGCAAGCTGGAGAAGGAAATGTACAAAACGAACAAAACCATACAAGACATGAAAATAGAAATAGAAACAATAAAGAAAACACAGTCAGAGTTAAAAGAGGAAGTGGAGAACCAAGGGAAGAGAACAGGAACTACGGATGTGAGTATCAACAATAGGATGCAAGAGATGGAAGACAGGATCTCAGGCATGGAAGATTCAGTGGAAGAAATCAGTACAACATCCAAAGAAAATGAGAAGGCTAAAAAATCTCTCAACCACAACATCCAAGAAATCAAGGACTCATTGAAAAGACGGAACCTAAGAATTATAGGTATAGAGGAAAGAGAGGACTCCCGACTCCAAGGTCCAGGAATTATCTTCAACAAAATCATAGAGGAAAACTTCCCAAACCTGAAAAAAGAGATGCCAATAAAAATCCAAGAGGCATACAGAACACCAAACAGATTAGACCAGAAAAGAAACTCCTCTCGCCACATAATAATTGAAACCCCAAATGTACAGAACAAAGAAAGAATATTGAAAGCTGTAAGAGAAAAAGGTCAAGTCACATACAATGGCAGACCCATCAGAATTACACCTGACTTCTCCCCAGAAACGATAAAAGCTAGAAGGGCCTGGTCAGATATACTACAAGTCCTAAGAGATCATAGATGCCCAGCCAGACTACTTTACCCAGCAAAACTCTCTATCAACATAGATGGAGAAAACAAGATATTCCATGACAAAATTAAATTTAAACAATATCTACCCACAAACCCAGCCCTACAGAAAATCCTAGAAGGAAAATCCCAATCCAGAGAAGAAAACTCCACCCAAGAAAACAAAGGGAATAGAAAACCCATCAGCAACTAAACCAAAAGAGGAACAGGACCACCACCTATACCAAACTAATGGGAAATAACAACCCCAGGTCACTAATATCCATCAACATCAATGGACTCAACTCCCCAATAAAAAGACATAGGTTTACAAAGTGGATCCGCAAGCAAGACCCTTCTTTATGCTGTGTACAAGAGACACATCTAACTACAAAAGATAGACACTGCCTCAGAGTAAAGGGCTGGGAAAAGGTTTTCCAAGCAAATGGACCCAGGAAGCGAGCTGGAGTAGCCATCCTAATATCAAACAAAACAGACTTCCAACTGAAGTTAATGAAGAAAGACAAAGAAGGGCACTATATACTCATTAAAGGGAATATTCATCAAGAGGAAATTTCAATACTGAACATCTATGCCCCAAATACAAAGGCACCTACTTTCGTAAAAGAAACACTTCTAAAACTTAAAGCGCACGTCGATCACAACACATTAGTAGTGGGAGACTTCAACACCCCACTCACAACAAAGGACAGATCATCAAGACAGAAGACAAACAGAGAAATATTGAGTCTAACAGAGATCATGAAACAAATGGACCTAACAGATATCTACAGAACGTTTCACCCAAACACAAAGGAATACACCTTTTTCTCAGCACCCCACGGAACCTTCTCCAAAATCGACCACATAATTGGTCACAAAGATAGTCTCAGTAGATACAAGAAAATTGAAATAACACCTTGTATCTTATCAGACCACCACGGAATAAAGCTGGTCTTCAACAGTAAAAGAATCAACAGAAAGCCTACACACACATGGAAATTGAACAGCTCCTTACTGGATGACCACTGGGTCAGGGAAGAAATAAGGAAGGAAATCAAAGACTTCTTAAAATCCAACGACAATGAAGACACAACATACCCAAACCTATGGGATACATTGAAAGCTGTGCTACGAGGAAAGTTCATAGCACTAAGTGCTTTCAAAAAGAAAATTGTGACAGCTCATATTAGTGAACTAACAGCTAAGCTGGGTGAATTGGAAAAAAAAGAAACAAACACTCCCAAGAAGAGCAGAAGACAGGAAATCATCAAACTTAGAGCTGAAATCAACAACTTAGAATCAAAAAGAACTATACAAAGAATCAATGAAACCAAGAGTTGGTTCTTTGAGAAAATCAACAAAATAGACAGACCCCTAGCCAAATTAACTAAAAGGCAAAGGGAAAGAACACAAATCAACAAAATCAGAAATGAAAAGGGAGAAATAACAACAGACATTGAGGAGATCCAGAAAATATTCGGACATTATTTAAAAATCTATATTCCACTAAATTTGAAAACCTAAGCGAAATGGACAATTTCCTCGATAAATTCCACCTACCAAAACTAAATCAAAATCAGATTAACAGCTTAAACAGCCAAATAACACCTAAGGAAATAGAAACAGTCATTAATAATCTCCCAACCAAAAAAAGCCCAGGGCCAGATGGCTTTAGCACGGAATTCTACTGGACCTTCAAAGAGGAACTAACACCATTACTTTTCAAACTCTTCCACCACATAGAAACAGAAAGATCACTGCCAAACTCATTCTATGAGGCCACTGTCATTCTGATTCCTAAACCACACAAAGACCCAACAAAGAAAGAGAACTTCAGACCAATCTCCCTCATGAACATAGATGCAAAAATACTTAATAAAATACTAGCAAACCGAATTCAAGAACACATCAAAAGTATCATACACCATGATCAAGTAGGCTTCATCCCTGGAATGCAGGGATGGTTCAATATATGAAAGTCTATCAATGTAATTCACCACATAAACAAGATGAAAGAAAAAAACCACATGATAATCTCGCTAGATGCAGAAAAAGCATTTGACAAAATCCAACACCCCTTCATGCTAAAAGTTCTGGAGAGAACGGGCATACAAGGACCATACCTAGAAATAATAAAGGCAATATACAGCAAGCCAGTAGCCAACATCAAATTAAATGGAGAGAAGCTTGAAGCATTTCCTCTAAACTCAGGGACAAGACAAGGATGTCCACTTTCACCATATCTCTTCAATATAGTACTTGAAGTCCTTGCTAGAGCAATAAGACAACTAAAGGAGATCAAAGGGATAAAAATTGGTAATGAAGAAGTCAAATTATCCCTATTCGCAGATGATATGTTAGTATACATAAGAGACCCCAAAAATTCCACCAAAGAACTCTTACAGCTGATAAACAACTTCAGCAAGGTGGCTGGATACAAAATTAACTCAAAAAAATCAGAAGCCCTTCTTTATACAACAAACAAATATACTGAGAAAGAAATAAGGGAAACAACCCCCTTCACAATAGCCACAAACAACATAAAATACCTGGGGGTAACTCTAACCAAGCATGTAAAGGACGTATATAACAAGAACTTCAAGCCCCTGAAGAAAGAAATGGAAGAGGCCTTTAGAAGATGGAAAGATCTCCCATGCTCATGGATAGGTAAGATCAACATAATAAAAATGGCTATCCTACCAAAAGCAATAAATAGATTTAATGCAATTCCTATCAAAATACCAACACAATTCTTTATAGACCTGGAAAAAGCTAGTCTCAACTTCATATGGAACAACAAAAAGCCCAGAATAGCTAATTCAATCCTGTCCAATGAAAAAACATCTGGAGGTATCACCATCCCAGACTTCAAGCTGTACTACAGAGCAACAGTAATAAAAACAGCATGGTACTGGTATAGAAACAGACCAGTGGATCAATGGAATCGAATTGAAGACCCAAACATGGATCCACACACCTATGGCCAACTAATCTTTGACAAAGAAGCCAAAAACGCACAATGGAAGAAGGACAGCATCTTCAACAAATGGTGCTGGTCCAACTGGATGTCCACTTGCAAAAGAATGAAATTAGACCCATACCTATCACCTTGTACAAAACTTAATTCCAAGTGTATCAAAGACCTTAACATAAGGCCAGCCACACTAAAGATACTAGAAGAAAAAGTAGGAGAAACCCTCGAACTCATTGGCACAGGTGACAACTTCCTGAACAGAACACCAACAGCTCAGGACCTGAGATCAACAATCAATAAATGGGACCTCATGAATCTGAAAAGTTTCTGTAAAGCAAAGGATACTGTCATTACAACAAAACGGCAACCAACAGACTGGGAGAAAATCTTCACCAACCCCACATCTGATAGAGGGCTATTATCTAAAATCTACAAAGAACTCAAGAAACTAAATGCCAAGAAACCAAATAATCCAATCAAAAAATGGGAGATGGAGCTAAATAGAGAATTCACAAAGGAGGAATCCCTAAGGGCTGAGAGACACTTGAAGAAATGTTCCACATCCTTAATCATCAGAGAAATGCAACTCAAGACTACCCTGAGATTCCACCTAACACCTGTTAGAATGGCTAAAATAAAGAGCTCAAATGATAGTGCATGCTGGCGAGGGTGTGGAGAAAGGGGTACCCTACTCCATTGCTGGTGGGTGTGCAGGCTTGTGCAACCACTATGGAGGTCTGTCTGGCGATATCTTAGAAATCTAGGAATAACCTTGCCTCAAGATCCAGCCATACCACTTCTGGGTATACACCCAAAGGACCTCTCACGGAGACATAGGGAAGTCTCCTCATCTATGTTCTTAGCAGCCTTATTTGTAATAGCTAGAAATTGGAAACAACCCAGATGTCCCTCAACTGAAGAATGGATTAAAAAATTGTGGTACATCTATACAATGGAATATTACTCAGCTATCAGAAACAATGAAATCATGCAATTTGCAACCAAATGGATGGATCTAGAGGAGCTCATCCTGAGTGAGCTAACCCAGTCTCAGAAGGATGCACATGGCATCTATTCACTTATAGTAGGATTTTAACTATATCGTACAGGATATCTGTACTACAACCAACACATCAAAAGGAACAAGGTCATAATTTTTTTTTATCTTTTTCTTTTTCCTTCTTTTTTTCTTTTTTTCTCTTTCCTTTTCCCTTCTCTTTTTCCTCTCTTTTTTTGTTGATATTCTTTGTTTTTGTGGGTTTGTGTGTTTGTTGGTCTTTTTTTTTAGTATTCCCCCAGTAGCAATGAGACACCAGTCACTGGCAGTACTGCCTCTTAGGCCCTCGGTGAATGAAGAGGCTCTTGGCCCTCATATGACTCCTGATCTGTGGTGAGAGACTGTTAGGCAGGGACACTCCACCCCAGAGGAACAAGACGGAAGGGTCAGGGGGTAGAGCATGGGAGGGTGGGGCTGGGAAGAGGGAAGGGGGGACAATATGATAAGGATGTAACCTGAAGCAACAAACAAATAAATTTATTAACTAAAAAAAAAAAAAAAGAAAAAGAAAAAAAAAGGCAGGGGGCAGGGCTGAAACACTGTGAATGGAACAGAGGATACAGCCATTCGGCCTGGATTTGCAGTCCTCCAGGTGTAGAGAAGACGTGGAGCTAAGGTAAAATACAAGAGAATTGTGGTATTGGCCCATGCCTTTGACTTCAGCGGAGACGGGGGGGGGGGCACCTTAGAGTTGGTGGTCTTATGTACTCTGGAGTCATACGGAGCGGGGTGGTGAGGGTGCATACTCTTGGTCCCACCATTCAAGAAGAGTACACACTTGGTCCCAGCTCCCAGAACACTGGAGACAGAAAGAGGCAGATCCCGGAGCTCAGGGTCAGCCTGATGGAGGGTAAACTCTAAATAGAGAAAGACTTCGATCCAGGAGTGGTGGAACCCATCTTTGATCCCTTCAGATGAGAAACACAGGTCCCTGTTCCCAATAATTAGAGTTCAGAGACACACACATGGGATTTGGAGGGACCTAGGTTCGGAGGCTACTTACAAAAGGCCTTCTTGATGCAGGCAGATTATCCTTTGGGATCTCAAAATATATACACTAGAGCTGGTTTAGCTCCAAGGTGACAGAATGATTTCTACTTTAACCCGGATTGAAAGATAGCGCTTTGTATGTTGTCAGAAGGCCAAATTTGCTTCAGGAGAAGTACTACCTAGCCCCCCCATCCCCCCCCAGGAAAAAAAAAAAAGAGGGCAATTGTCCTAGGGTTGGGATTGGGGCAGGGCTCTGTTCTTATCGTTCCAGGAGAATCGAAGTGTCCATTAGGGGAGCCCGGGGATGGCGGACAGCGGAATCCTCAGCAGAGAGCAGAATCAGGCACCAAGGAGGATGAGTGACCCAGTTGATTCTGCCTGGCAGACTTCCTCAATAGCTGTCTCCATCGGGGGCCTGCAACCACCACTGCAATCCAGTGTCGCTGGGACCGTTCAGCTCTACACAATGCCCCAGCCGGAACCTCAGTGAAGCCTGCAAGATCAGCTTCTGCCTACAAACCCCTTAGGTCATCTAAACAGCTGAGAACAGAAGGACTGAACATAAAAGGATTGTACTAACATTTTTTAATCATTTTTCCCATTTGGGTTGGGGCCCCAAACAGGTCTACTACGACCCAAATCAGCAGGAAGTCACTTTAAGAGAGCGACGTCCCATGCCCAGAGTGTGGGGAGGGTGTTTCTCCGCCCATCTTTTTGGTTATTTGAAGGATAACTGAAAACTCTGTTATGTAGGGGAAGAGACTACAAGCTGATAAATGGTCCTGTCTTAATGGGTTTTGGAGGTTAGCCCCAGGGAATTCCTACTTTTCCTTTTCTGTATCCTTCTTCCTCTCCTATGTAGGAGTGCATGGGCTTGAGAAAAATGAGATATAGACATAGCACAGGAAGGTCCAAGAAGAAGGGGCAGATTATTGAATATGCCCTTATACCTTTGTATATTGATACAAAATTAGTAGTTTATTTGGCTAAAGTGGTATTGACCATTGTTTATTGTGCAAAAATAAGATTGTATTCGATTACATCGGTATTGATCTTTGTATATTGATACAAAATTAAGATTATAGTTGGCCACAATGGTATTGACCCTTGCATATGGACATAATATTAAGATTATATTGGGCTACATAGGCATTGATCTTGGTATATTGATACATAATTAAGAGTATATTTAGCTGGGCGGTGGTGGCGCTCGCCTTTAATCCCAGCACTTGGGAGGCAGAGGCAGGCGGATCTTTGTGAGTTCGAGGCCAGCCTGGTCTACAAAGTGAGTCCAGGACAGCCAAGGATACACAGAGAAACCCTGTCTCGAAAAAACAAAAAAAAAAACAAAAGAGTATATTTAACCACAATTGAATAGATCTTTGTATATTGATACAAATTTAAAGGTAATGCTTCCCAATGGTATCATACCTAGAGATACTTAAAAATAAAATGTGAAGCTCTGACCTCTTGATACCAACCGTCTAAAACGGTCTAGGATAGTTAAAACAAACTCCTAGTCATGCAAACATGTCTCTTTGTTGGCTACTATGACAGTCTATCACAAATATTCTCTAAACTACCCAGTAATCAAGTTGCTAAGAGACAAGCAACATTTGCTTATCTAAATACAAGAGATGGATAGGGCATCTTCAAAAACCCCTTGAGATCTGCAGAATATGGCATTTAAAGATGTTATCTTAAATCAAGATTTTTTTTTATATCGAGACATATC
>CAJQZJ010032097.1:1415341-1434273 GCA_907164525.1 Lophiomys imhausi
AGAGATAGATAGGGCATCTTCAAAAACCTCAAGAGATCTGCAGAATATGGCATTCAAAGATGTTTTCTTAACTTAAGATTTTTTGATATCGAGACATGTCAGCTCCTGACAGCACCCCCTATATTACTCCAAGTAGAAGATGAGCATCGAAGAATCTCCAGTGGGAGATGATTGAATTGGTGGTAAGCCATTCTCTTGGCAAGAAAAACCACTTGCTTCAACTGTAGACAGACTCCTGTCCAAAAAGGACAAAACTTGGAAGCAGGTAAGTCGACAGCCTAGCTCTGCCAAGACAGGGTAGGTAAGTCCTTCATAATTCCTGCTCTACAACCAATGTCTGTCAGAGAAATGGGGCCAAATGGCTGAAGATTGATGCTGTAATGTATGGAGAGAAAATGGGAACTGTCCAGGCAGCCACTGGTATGTCATTTTTTAGTTTTGGAAGCTGCAGGCCCTGCACTTCCTATATAATCAGATATATTTATCCCTCTCAGGTCTCTGAGGTGGTTGAAGAATAGATAGCTAGAGTCTCATAGTTAAATTTTGAGTTGTTTAGGAATCAAGAGGGTGTTCTGGATCTAAGAAGATATTTTTAAAATTATGAGGCAAGTTAGTATGAAAGCTGAGTTAGATATAGAACTTTAAACTTATGGAGATGGTTAGATAGTAGAATGTTAAAGTCAGGTGCCAAATACATATGGACTGGACATTGGGAATGTATGCTAAGCCATATAACTCTTATAATTGTGGCCTATTTATTTCTGTTGTTTTGTATTGTATTTATAGTTATAAGAAAAAGAACCATTTTTTGGACTGAAAGGGAGAGCTGTTGGGGGGAAAAAAGAAATACCTTAAACTAAAAAAAAAAAAAAAGAAAAAGGGAAGAGGATGGGGGTGTTGAGGGGGAGGAGGGTGGAAGGGTGGGATTGGAGGGGGGAGTAGGGAGGGGATTGTGATTGAGATGTAACTTGAAGAAATAAAAAATAAATTATTAAAAAAAAAAGAAATAAATGTATATAAAAATTTGATTTAAAAAACTTCTGTGCATCAAATGAAACAATTAAGTGCAAAAAGACAATCTAAATATCAGCAGAAAGTATGTGCAAGCCATTTATAGTCAGTAAATAATTAATAACCAAAATATATAAGGAACTCAACTCAACAGTAAGAAAAATTATTTAAATGGACAAAGGACTTGAATAAATACTTGTAAAATTAAGATACAGAAATAGCCAAGAAACACATGGGGAAGGGGAGGTTGGGGAGGTTGGCATCACTAATCACTAAAGTTGTGTGCAACATGTCATACCTGTCAGAATAGTATTGTCAAAATGATTCTTGACAATGAATGTTGGAAAAGATGAGAGAAAGTGAACCTCTGAATATCTCTGGGAAGAAAGTAATTAGTACCAATGTCATAGGAACCATCGAGGGCAGTGGTTCTCAACCTGTGTGGGTCATGACCCTTCGGGAGTCAACTGACCTTTTCACAGGGGTCACCTAAGACCCATCAGAAAACACAAGATATTTACAGTATGATTCATAACAGTAGCAAAATTACAGTTATGAGGTAGCAATGAAAATAATTTTATGGATGGGGGTCACTACAACAGGAGGAACTGTATTAAAGGGTTGTAGCATTAGGAAGGTTGAGAACCACTGATCTCAGAGTTCCTCAAAAGAATAACAACAACAACAAAAAACTCTGTAAAATCTATCTGTCCCACTTTTGAGTCTTTATCCAAAAACTAGAAATCAGATTGTCAGAGTTTACCCATTCTGTCTTCTTCACAGCACCATCCACAATTTCTGTTGTACTAGTTTGGTTTCTGTTGCTGTGATAAACATCACCAGACGGAACTTGGGAAAGAAAGGGTTAATTTCATCTCACAGCTCCCAGGCCACAATCACTGAGAAAAGGCAGTGCAGAAACTTCAAGCAGAAACCTAGAGACAGGAACTGAAGTGAAGCAGAGGCCATGGAGGATTTCTGTTCACTGGTTTGCCCAGCCTGCTTTTTTATGTACCCAGGCCCATCTGCCCACAGATGGTCTACCCAAAGTGTACTGTTCTCCCTTTCCCCCCACAACGTCAATCATTAATTGAAAAAATACACCATAGATAGGCCCACAGGCTAATTTGATGGAAGAAATTCTTCAGTTGAGGTTTCCTCCTCGAAGATGAGTCTAACTTGTATCAGGTTGACAAAAAACTAGCCAGCACAATTGTCATCTTCCTGTATAGGCAGCCACACAAAGGCAGTGGGTACAGGGTTTGTCGTTGGAGGGAACTGTCTTCCCAAGTACACTTGAAAGACCCGGGGAGGGAAGTACCTCACCCGACACTCAGGATATCATGGCCGCCCCAAAACTCGCAAGAGACCATCTTGATGCAATCACAAGAGGTTTATTTCGGGGGGGAAAAGGGGGAAAGGGGGGGCTCAGTGCACTGAGGGACGCCACTCATATCCCACGCAGGGCTAGGAGTCGCGACCCCCACGCAGGGCTAGAGTAGAATATTTAATAGGGGAGCACCACAGATTAAGGGGCGGGGGGGGGGATTACAGGTGGGAAGTACCAGCCCAGCCCATCGTTTACCACAACCCAAGGGGGAGGGGAAATACAGCTGGAATGTACTAGCCCATTAGTTAGTCAGCAGGAAACATCTTACATCTGTTTGTCTCAGGAATGAATCTAATCTTGTTTTGTTATCTACTTTGTGGTCAGCCAGTTCCTGAAGCCCAGGGGGGCCGTGGCCCAATTGACCTTCATTCTTGGTTTCAACCTGTTTATGGTCAGCTAAGTTCCGGGAATCACCTGGCGGCTGGCCTGGCTCTACTGCCGACTTAGGGGGTCTTTTAATAATTTTTATTTCCTTCATTCCCCACTCCTTTTAGTCCGTTGTTCTAATCTTAGAACCTATATATCTGTTTTATTTTATTTATTATTATCTTGTCCCTGTAACCCTTGATATTGTTTTAGTATTAAAATCTGTACGGCGCTTATTTTTAATTGATGAAAGTACTGAAGGGGCCTGCACTAGGGCAGCTGTTCCAGTGTCATATCTGATCCTAAAATTACAGCTAAAGTCAGGGAAATAGGCTCTCTCTTAAATCGCTTAGGGCGGAAATCAAACTCATCCACAAAGGCATCTGTGGGGAGATAGAGTACTCTAGGCATAAGCTGTACTAACATATAATAATCTTTGGTATCATTAAAGATATTAGTGGCAACACAGGGAGTTAGTCCTGTGTTGCAGGCCCACCAGCTATCTATGCCAGGATATAAGTATCTGGTATTAGAAGTCTTGGGAGACCTCAGGGTCTCATTGTATAAGTGTTTATAGGCAGCAGGTGGGTTTTTTAAATAAGTCTTTTTTCCTGATACTTTAGTTAGGATCAGTTTGTTCTTTTTATGTCATGAGCAGGCGTCAGGGTTGGTGGTGTTATTAAAAGTACCCAACGCGGCGATGCCCTCATAGTAAGGGGGTCCAGAAGTTAAACAGAGCCAACATCCTCCACACTGCCTAGCCGCACTCCTGTCCCTACCTTTCCTTGGACAGACGTAAAAATCTTGTTGAGCCAGCCCACAGCGTCCCTCTGGTCTCCCACACCTGAACTTTGCTCCTAGCCCTATAGAGTGTCTTTATCGAGGGTCCCTCTCAGGGAGGTTCTGGGGGTCTGGTCTCAGAAATATCCCACTGTCCCAGGCCTGCAGCTAGCTGGCAGAAGTCAGGAAAGGGAGGGGACTACCTTAGAAATTGACCAGACAACTTCCCCAGTTTGGGAAGTTACCTGACAAGTACAAGTTTTTGAGGGGCATGGGGGTTGTCATTCCCCATCTGGAGAGCACCTGCGATGCAGGCATAGCTTAAGAGGGTCTACAGTCTTTTTTTAATCTCCACTCATCCTTAGGAGGTTCAGGAGTTTTCTTTACGTGCGAGGCGTGGATCCAAGCAGAGATGTCCTCTATCTTCATTGTGGTGGGGGTAGTCGAGAGCACCAGGTATGGTCCCTTCCAGTGAGGCTCAAGGTTCCCAGCTCCATGGTGCCAGATGAGTACGGTTTCTCCAACCTGGAACTGATGAGACACGCTCTGGTCTCCAGCTTCATAAGCCTCCCAGAGCTGCTCCCAGGCTTTCCGCCAAAACTACTTCAAGGGCTGGGCAATGAAAGCGGGTGAACAAGGGGTTAGAAAGGACAACATCAGGATGGAACATTCAGCCAGCCTCAGTAAGAGAAGGAGGCCCCCCACAGAGAATCTCATAAAGTGTCAGCTTAAACCGCCCTCGGGGTGTTCCTGACCCAGAATAAGGCAAAAGGAGGGCTGTCCAGTCTCCCACGCCAGTCTCTAAGGCTAATTTAGTCAAGGTCTCTTTTAGAGTTCTATTTATCCTTTCTACCTGTCCTGAACTTTGGGGACGGTAGGCACAATGTAATTTTTATTTAATCCCCAGTTGAGTGGCCAGTCCCTGACTTACCTGGGCAACGAAAGCGGGTCCATTATCAGACCCAATTACCTTGGGTACTCCAAACTTCGGAAAAATCTTTTTAAGAATCTTCTTGGCCACTGTATTGGCAGTCTCAGTCCTTGCAGAGAAGGCCTCTACCCACCCTGAAAATGTATTTTTAACAACAAAGCTGCTTCCATCAGTGTACCAGTTCAGACTTCCTGGCCAGGGTCAGTCCTTTAGGTCACTCTGGGGACCCGTTTCTTATGCCAGAATATCAAGGCAGTGGTGGGCAGGAGCAGAGTCATTAGCCTCAGGCAGTAGGGTAGCAGGATTCAGGGTGGCCGGGGGAGGGGGGTGTGAATATCACTCTCTCAGTCAATAATAGGCTTTGGTAGTGGGTCATTTTAGCATCCACCGGTCAGGGGGCTGTGGGATAATGTTCTCAAGGGCATGGGGTGCCACCACTGTAATGTGCTGTCCCATAGTCAGTTTATCAGCAGCATCTTTGACAAGTAAGGCCACAGTCGCAATAGATTTCAGGCATGTGGGCCATCTGCTTGCAACAGGATTTAGTTTCTTAGATAAGCAGGCTACCTGTCTCTTTCAAGGTCCTAAAGTCTGAGTAAGAACGCCTCTGGCAACCCCTGTCCTTTCATTCGCATATAGAGTGAAAGTCTTAAATCCGGTAGGGCTATAGCTGGTGCCGTTAACAAGGCCTGTTTGATATCTTTAAAGGCCTTCTGATGTTCAGAGGTCCAGGTGAACCCTCCTCCCTCCTTGGTGAGGGGAAATAAGGGAGCTGCCAGCATAGTGAAACCCAGAATCCATAGTCTACAAAAACCAGCAGTGCCCAGGAATTTTCTTACCTGGCGCGGGGTGGTCGGGACAGGAATCTAGGTGACAGTCTTTTTCCTGGCTTCCGTCAGCCATCGCTTTTTATCTCTCAGGGTGTATCCCAGATAGGTGACCTCAGTTTTACATAACTGAGCCTTCTTAGCAGAAGCCCGATACCCCAACTCACCAAGTTCCGTCAGCAGCCTCTTAGTTCCTTGGAGACATTTAGGTTTAGTTGATGTTGTCAAGAGTAAATCATCAACGTACTGTAACAACGTTAGCTGAGGATTTTTAGCTCTGAAGGAGGCCAGATCCCGATGAAGAAAGAGCCTCATCAAAGAGGGTAGGGGAGTTTTTGAATCCTTGTGGCAATCTAGTCCAAGTTAACTGTCCCACCAGTCCAGTGTCAGGATCTCTCCATTTGAAGGCAAAGATGGGTTGGCTGTCAGGATGTAACTTCAAGCAGAAAAAAGCATCCTTTAGATCTAGAACAGTCTTAAATCTTGGACTGGCCTGTAATCATTAGTGCCTGGCTTCTTTACCGGTAACAGGGGGGTGTTCCATGGTGACTGGCAGGGAACCAAGATGCCCTGTCTGTGAATGTCGTCTCTGTTTTTTATTTTTATTTGGTCTAGGTCTTCTGTTGCCCAGGTTCCCTGTCTGTCTAGGCCCTGTTCTCTCTCTCTATCTCCTACAACTGCGGCCAGTATCCTAGTCAAGTTTTTTTCTTGTTTGCAATCCCGCCTGTCCTCTCTCTCTCCTTTTTTTTGTTTCTCTTCCTCAGTCTCTCTAACAAGATTCCTGTAAAGGCCATAGCCACAGCCGCTCGTTTCCTCAGAGGTGGGTCAAAGGGAGTGTGCCGCCTGTAGGCCTCCATCAACCTCTCAAGGAATACGCACGGAGGCTCAACAAGACCCTGAAGCACTCCTCTTACCTTGGCCAAATTGGTGGGGCTCCGAACGCACCTCTGAGACCTGCCACTAGAGTCCGGCGGAAAAACTGTCAGCCGCTCCCTACCTGCAGCCATGTTGAAGTCCCAATCTGGTCGATCAAGGGGGAACTCAGCATCGATCTCATTCGGGAGGGTAGTGGGGGTCCCATTGTCTCCGGGACATTCTTCTGTGCCTTTAAGAGAATTCTCTCCCTCTCCTCTGTAGTAAAGAGAACCTGCAAAAGCTGCTGGCAATCATCCCAGGTGGGTTGGTGAGAAAACATCAGGGATTCCACCAAACCTGTAAGACTAGCAGGGTTTTCAGAGAAAGACGGGTGGTTAGCTTTTTAATTATATAAATCAGCTGAGGAGAAAGGCCAATATTGTAAGGGTTGAAAAGCTGGTGGGTCCACAGGGACCCAACCATTCGGAGGGGTAGAGCCACAGTGGGATCGGGTCCCTCTGGACTCAACCCTCTCTGGCTCCGAGTGCCAGTTGTCGGCCCTCCCCCCTCTGCTCCTTGTAGTTCCAGGCTCGGCCAGAGCCCGGGCTGGTGTGGGGATGCCTGGGGTGGCTGGGGGAAGGGGGTTGGCCGCGGCGGGCTCGATCACTCGGGTGGCTCCTCCATCTCAGGATAGATCTTAGGCGGAGCCGAAGGTGTTGTTTCCGAAGCTGGCTTTTGTTTTGATTTAAGCTCTGTGCCACCGAGAGCCAGGGCTCGGGAGCCTGGCTTTTTTTTTTTTTTTTTTCTCACCCAAGGTTTTACCCATGGGGGTGGGTTCTGGGCCAGGTCTTGCCAAACAGTAATGTATGGCTGTTGATCGGGATGAGACCCTGGTCCTTTTTTAAAGACAATAGTTTTTACCTCAAAAATAATGGTCCAGTCAAAAGTCCCTTCGGGTGGCCACCCGACGTCAAAAGTAGGCCACTCCGAAGCACAAAAAGTCTGTCACGGTCTCTTTTTAACCTCAACTGCCAAATTATGAGTCCTAGTTTTAACTTCAGTCCAATGATCCAGTGTCAAACTTAGAGGAGTCATTACAGTCTGCCCCATTGTCACAAGTAACATAAAACATAAACATAAGATACACAGAAAAACACTACGAAAAATCCTTTTTACTCTCAAATGCCGGCACCACTCCAGAAAAACAGACGGCCGGGAGGTCTCTCGCGTCCCCTCTCTCAAGAGGACCACTGTATCCTCCCCGGCACCCAGATGGGACCCTCCCAGGCGTCCCTGGGGTCCCTGTCCTCCTGGGACGTCTCCCAGGGCTACAGCTGCTGATCCCTTAGCATGTCTGCCCGATCACCCATCCGTCTCCTCGCGAGACAGAAACGGCTGCCAAACCGAAAACAACCTTCGCGAAGCCAACTTTTAACGCAAACCATATAACAGAACCAGACAACAGAGACAAACCCAGGACACAGAGACAGAAATCTCACAAACCAGACAACTTTTAACTTTTAACGCAAACCATATAACAGGACCACACAACAGACACAAACCCAGGACACAGAGACAGAAATCTCACAAACCAGACAACAGAAATAGGCCCAAGACACAGAAATCTCACCTCCAAGTGGGTTCTTGTGGAGATTGGGATGGCCGCAAATTCCCGGCCAATGCACCAAATGAAAGACCCGGGGGAGGGAAGTACCTCACCCGACACTCAGGATATCACGGCCGCCCCAAAACTCGCAAGAGACCATCTTGATGCAATCACAAGAGGTTTATTTCGGGGGAAAAGGGGGAGAGGGGGGGCTCAGTGCACTGAGGGACGCCACTCATATCCCACGCAGGGCTAGGAGTCGCGACCCTGATTTGGGGGAGAGTTCAATATTTAATAGGGGAGCACCACAGATTAAGGGGCGGGGGGTGGGGGAAATTACAGGTGGGAAGTACCAGCCCAGCCCATCGGTTACCACAACCCAAGGGGGAGGGGAAATACAGCTGGAATGTACCAGCCCATTAGTTAGTCAGCGGGAAACATCCTACATCTGTTTGTCTCAGGAATGAATCTAATCTTGTTTTGTTATCTACTTTGTGGTCAGCCAGTTCCTGAAGCCCTGGGGGCCCGTGGCCCAATTGACCTTCATTCTTGGTTTCAACCTGTTTATGGTCAGCTAAGTTCCGGGAATCACCTGGCGGGTGGCCTGGCTCTACTGCCGACTTAGGGGGTCTTTTAATAATTTTTATTTCCTTCACACTAAGGCAGGGTTTCTCTCCCATGTGTCTGTTGATAGTCACAGAATCACAGTAAGTGCATGGAAGACTTCAGAGATAAAGAATCACTGCTGCAGAGTAAACCCTGATGTTGAGACTCACAGGCAGCTTCAAGAGGACCTTAAACCACAGAGGTATATGCAGAAGCAGTGGGACTCCCTCCCAAGACAGATATAATAGCAGAGTGAGCCACACTCCTCTACAGCCCAAGCAGAGGAAGTCAATATAGCAAACAGGGCTGCGTGCCTCCATGTTTATTCCAATCTGCACTAACTGAAGCTCCATGGCACCCAGGCAACAGCTCCAGCACCTGAAGCAAAATGACCGGCCAGCACCTGTGGCTCTGTTGGATCTAGGTGGAGTGTCTCAAGGGTGATCTTCTGGTTCCAACTGGTAATGATAGAAGCTCATTTGGGCACTCTTGTTGCCACCTGTATTGCTTACAAGAAGCATTGAGTTCCTATTCGAACAGAACACTGGACTCCTTGAAGCCAGGCAGGTAGGAATGGGAAGTCATTTATATCTTGGCATTTCTGTGCCTTGTATCTACCGGATATATACTGGTATTTGTTGGTATATGTTGGTGTTTGTCAACCTGATGCAAACATACACACATCTGAGAAGAGGAAATCTTAATTGGGAAAATACTCCCATATGGTTGCCTTTAGCCAGATCTGTAGAATGTTTTTTTTTATTTCTTTTTTTTTAATAATTTATTTTTATTTCTTCAAGTTACATCTCAATCACAATCCCCTCCCTACTCCCCCCTGCAGTCCCACCCTTCCACACTAATCCCCCTCAACCCCCCATCCTCTACCCCCCTTTTTTTTAGTTTAAGGTATTTCTTTTTCCCCCCAACAGCTCTCCCTTTCAGTCCAACAAATGGTTCTTTCTCTTATAACTATAAATACAATACAAAACAACAGAAATAAATAGGCCGGGGTACCTTTGTGGGTGATAGTACCCCTGGGTGGGTTGTCCTGGGGATGGGGGTTATGAGAAAGCAAGCTGAGCAGGTCATGGGTAGCAAGCCACTAAACACCACTCCTCTTTGCTCTCTCCTTCAGTTCTTGCCTCTCAGTTCCTGCCCTGGGTTCCTGCCTTGCATTCTTTTGATGATATTCCACAATGTACAAGATACAATAAACCCTTTTCTCCCTAAACTGTATACGGTCGTGGTTTTTTATCACAGCAACATAAACCCAAAGTCAGGTTAGCAAACTCTAGGTAGAGAAGTATGGATTCTGAAGAAATTACATGACCAAACCCACATTATTCTTTGTTACTTCTTTTAGAATCAGAAAGGCAGGATGAATTTAGAAGCGCTCAAAGAATTAGAAACCATTTAAACCTTATCCTGGCTTCTACACATGGCTTGTGGCCCAAGCATACCCCCTCCATGCACATACACAGTAACAAAAAAATTACATTAAATATAATTAACATTGCTTGGAAGGCCAGTTGCTGCTTAGCTTTTGGCCCCACATTTGCCAGCATTGGTTTACATTCTGCAAACAGCCTGCAAGGCACCTTAGCATTTTCTGTGATTTGCAAAATCTATTGCAAAATGTCTTGGCATCCCTTTATTCATTATGCTTCCTGTTTTTCCTTTTGAAGTCCAAGTTCACACCAGGATATGGTTCCTATTGTTGCAGTAATCCTTTGTTCCAATAATCAGATCAATATTTCAGTGCTACAGAGTGATAAAGGAAGCACTTCATTACCTGGAGGCTGGAGATTCTCACAGAGATAAAAGGAACAGTACAGAAAATAATTGCAAAATGTGCTGTTGTGGCAAGCCCAGCGCAGCCCCGGGATTGGGTAGCTCTGCAGAAGTGGGCCTTTCTTGCCTCTTACTGTAGAAATCATCATTAATGTTTAATACCCGCAGCAAGACAGTAGCTTTGTGGGCTGCAGGCTGCAAGACTGGTGCTGTCTTCTTTCCTGATATTTACGGAGCTCGGGGCTCAGGTGACATTTCCAATCCACTTGTGCTGTCTCTCTGCAGCTGATTCCTTAAAGGCAGTGAGGAGGTTGTTTTCACCATCTGCTCCAGACCTCGATTTCCATGCTTGGTAAATTAGTTTTCAGACAAATAAAAATATTTTGATAGTAAATTCTTGTTTATAATATCCCCCTGGGGAGAGAGTACTCAGCAACAAATCCCAGGCAGGCCATCAGTTTACACGCAGTTTGAGCATTGCAGTATGATCTGTCATAATTTCCTGTCTCTTTGTTACTGAATAATTGGTTTCCTTTTTTATTTCTCTCTTTCTGCCTTTTATTCTTTTCTTCAAAACCCTGATGCCACAATAAAAATATCTTCAAAGATTATCTTTATCCGTTATAAAGCAAACACTATGTGCTGGAGCTATTATTTTGTTTTTTCCCTCACTTCTGTAAGGAAACATTTGAATTCATAATCAAGAAGTTAATAACATGAGGTCCCTACATGTCTGGGTAGCAAGACCTTTGCAACTATTATATATCATGAAAATTGTACAAATACAAAATGAGACTTCTTCCTTTCAGACAAAAGAATGTTCTCAAACCATCCAAAGCCAACTAAAGGGTCACTTTTTTAAGGGATGTTGGTAATATCCATTTAGCTCTAGCTGTAATTCAATAAACCAAACCTGTAACAGTTCCAATGTAAGTGTAGCCCTTTTTCATTTCAGAGACTTGCTTTCAGAAATCTAGAAGGCAGATGAAGGCAGCTAGAAGAGAGATTCCTTGCTCAGAAATCCATGGAGGACAGCAATTTATGCACTGGTGAGCAAAAATAGGCTGTAAAAGAAGTGACGGATGGCAATGAATCAATGGACAGAATAAATGGCGTAATAGAAAAGGAAGAACCGTGGATCCCCCATGGGCTTCCCTTGTCTGCAAAGCAACCCTGACCGCATAAGCTGCATTCCAAAGAGGAAGGGCACGAAATCCAATGACCTGTGGACACCATGAAGTAACTACACGGTGCCAATCCTGGCACTGGCGCAGGTGCTCACCATCAGATGAGGAAAGGATATGTCAGGAACTCCCCTACACGTCACTGTCCATAGCTTTCTTCTGTTGTGATAAAACCTCATGACCACAAACAACTTGGGGAGGAAAAGGTTTACTTTACTTACACTTCCTGGTAATGGCCCATCACTGAGGGATTTTAGGGAAGGAACTCAAGCAGGGAAAGAAATTGGAGGTGGGGACTGAAGCAAGAGGCCATGGAGAAATGTAGCTTACTGGCTTGCCCCTCATGGCTTGCTGAACCTGATTTTTTATACTCCCAGGACCACCAGCTCAGGGGTGGCACTGCCCACCTTTATGTACTGGGCCCTCGGTCATGAAAATGCAGCCCAGGCTTGCCCACAGGCCAATCTGGTGAGGCTATGTCCTCAAGTGAGGCTCCACGCAGATGGCCAAGAGGTCAGCTGGTGGGGAGGTGGGCATGCTGGCCTCCCATAAAGATACTGACTATAAAGACACATTAATTTAAAATGTTAATTCATATTTAACAACTTGTGGTTTCAAACAGGTTTTGTTTGTTTCCTTGTTTTTCTTCTTTTTTTTTTAAATGACAAAATCAATTCAGAAAAAAAAATTGTACCTGTGTTTTAAATTTTCCAATTTAGGTAGAAAAAAAATATCAGAAATAATCTACTGAAGTAATTATATAATGAATTCACTGAGAAAACAACAGCCATAGTAACAATTGACATAAATTAGAGAACAAAAGAAATGTTTTGCTGCCATTGTTTTCTTTTACCTTTTTGTTTTGAAACAGGGTTTTGCTTTGTGTCGCAGGCTGGCCTTGGAATCCATGATCCTACTGTGTCAGTCTCCAGAGACTGGCCGAGATTGGTTGGTGGGTGGCACCATACCTAGTAAAAAGGGACATGTTAAAGAGGCACATGGGCAGCAGAACAGAGATAGAATGGAATGAAGGAGGTGGAAGGGTGCTCCTGCCAAACAAAGCACGCGAAGACCTTCACTGAGTTGAAGCAACTGTACAGAATCAGAAGGGGAAAGGTTCTGTCTCTCTTAATAATGCAAGACTGGCATATACTATGAAGCTTCCTTCTCTTCTCTATTAAAAGAGAAAGACATCGGCACCCCAGAAACTACTGCCCACTTCCTGTGCCCTGGAGTGCTGCTTGCAATCTGCTGACCACCCTGGCTTAGGAGGGGACAGTGACTAAGGTGGCAGAGAGTCAACACACAGACCCTGGGAATTTTGATACAATGAAGAAGCAGATTCATTTATTCAGGAAAAGGAAGTTCCCTTTTATACCCTCCACCCAGCGTCCCATTGGCTCCCAGCTGCAAGCTGTTGGTGTGGCTCTTCCTCATTGGCATGGTGTCTCCCTACCCAGGGATGTCATCAGTCTCCCGGGCAGGTCTCAGTCTGGCTCCATGCAGAAACCCAGTCACATATGCCTGTTGTCTATCAACCGACTCCATCTGCATGGCCTGATAACAGGGAATGCACCCTGTTCCTGCAGCTGGGCTCATGCCTGCTAAGGCAGGGCTAGGACTTACCCCTCCTACACAGGAAGAGCCAGAATAGAATGGCTTCACTAAATTTTAGCCCAAGCTACTTAGCTTTCTCTTTTATTAGATGTCCCAGAATTCACCACCACGACTCCCACACACAACCCCAGAAGCTCTCCATCCCTTTCTTTGTTTTTGTCCCTTTTCTGTTACTTTGTTATCCATTAAAACACTGCTAAGCATCTCATGGAGTCACATGTCTTTGATCTCTGCACACACACACACACACACACACACACACACACACACACACACTATATCAGCTTTCTAATTTACAAGGTCACAGCCAACGAACCTGATGAGTCAAGGGAAAAAAAAGCTTTCTCCCCTATAGAATAAAAAAAGCATTGGTGGGGGCAACTATTTTGGAGGAATTCACCTGTAAGGAATGAACACAAGGGCAAGTGAGAATGAAGAGAAAATTATTGGCTCAGGACCCCCAATACCAAGTTCTCAGCCCAATGGAGATATGTTTGCCACAGAGGGCAGAGAATAACAGACAAAAGCAGGAGATAGAGGACAAGGGAGAAGGGGAAGGAAACAAAGGAGAGGGGAAAAGAGGGGCAAGGGAGAGGTGTAAGGGTGCATTGTCCCAGATTGTGACAAAGGACTGCCACTGGATAGAGAGGAGACAGATATGGCACAAAGGAAAATGGGGATTTATAAAGGTGAAATGGGAAACCCCCGTGTTAGGATGATGTTTTTCATTTTAATTGTGAATGTTAATTAGGTGAGCCAAAGGGAATTTTTGATTGTTGGACTTCAATACTTTGATATCTGGACCTTGTTAGTCAGCCTTGGGAGGAGGAAGTGGGCAAATAAAAGGAATAAACATTGGTAGCTAGTTTCAGGAATGCAATGTAACAGTTTTTAGCAAGGCCCTAGAGGGATGGGGAGAAGGGCAATACCTACCAGAGCCGTGCTCACATGCTCAAACTGGCCAGAGTCCCTTCAGAGAATGGTAGGTAGGACCACTGCTTGGAATGTTAGCTTGTTGTTTAGGTACGGAGGAGGAGAACCAGTGGAAGGGGTGCTTTGGATTGCCACCCCCATTGGAAAGCAAAGTTTAGTTGTTTAGATTTGGACATCAGAGAGGAGGATGGTGGGAAGGGCACCTTTGCCAATGGGACACATTAAGTCATGGAACATCTCCTTCTTTGCAAACATCTGACTAGCTTAAACTTATGTATAAATAAAACTCAGTTTTCTTAGCTAAATGTAGTGGATAGTAAAGTAAATGTAGTGGATAGTTTCCTGTACTTAGAAGGTTGCCCAAAAGGAGGGTGACTCTTTATAAACAAACAAACAAACAAAACCCAGAACAATAAACACCTTTATTACATGAGGTGTGAATGACGACAAAGCCTTTCTGGGCTTTGATCTTCTTCAGATGAGACTCCAGCTCCTTGCCCTCTAGCACATAGCCCTCTGCTCTGCCACACTGGCCCAGTCTTGAGGCAATGCAGGCAAGGAGCTTGCCTGGCTGGAACTGATCCTCTAGAAAGCAAGCTGATTTGGGTGTCCTTTTCCTTTCATTGTATTTCTTTTGCATTTTCTCTGATTTGTTGTTGTTGAAAATCTTTCTCCTCAGGAGTCAGGATAGCCTTCTTCTGGCAGCCCAGAGGCAGCTCATAGTGGGGCTTGTACTATTGTCAGTACAGAGTGCTGTCAATAACCACTATATGGTTCTTCACCAGGGTCTCTAATGCATTGTAGACAACATCAGTGATCCTTGATTTGTGAGTACAGCACTCAGAACCCCAGGAATAGTTTCCTGTATCCAATCTCACGGCACAGTACTTCTCATGGCCTCCTTGAAATCAGAGTGTGTGTATGATGGCAGCCAATCTTAATGTTGGCAGCAGGCTGTCCCAGCCCACACTTCTGCTTTCCACGGTAGAGATTTCTCTGGCCCTCGATGATGTGGCTCCTGTACCAGTTGTCCTAAGAGAAGCCCATTGCTTGGGGCAGCTTAGGGAGAACCTGAGGGTGATTATTAGGGCTTGGATTCATTTCTCTGGAAATAAGCAACAGACATGTAAGATATAATTTATGTAAAAGTTATTTGTCTAAAGCACTGTGTGTACTAGAACAACATTACAAATAGCCCACATTTTCACTGCTAGAGAACTGGTCACATGACAATAAACCCACATCATGAAACAGTAAGCCAATGGAGGGAGAAATGACAGTGCTCTCAGAATACTGGTAACAAAAAAAAAAAAAATGCCTTGAGAGATTCCATTAAGTAAAAGTAGAAAGTGCAAAGAAGTCTACAGCATGCCACATTTTGTGTAAGAAAGAGGAGCCAGCAACACTGTCTCTGTGTGTGTGTGTGTCTGTGTGTGTGTGTGTGTGTGTGTGTGTGTGTGTGTGTCTGTGTGTGTGTGTGTGTCTGTGTGTGTGTGTGTCTGTGTCTGTGCAGTTTGTGAAAAATCTGAAAATCTGAAAGGATATTTTGATAAGATGGTTACCTGTTGGTGACAAAAGAAAAGGATGCTGGCAAAGGGACCAAGGAAGGACATCTTGCTGCACATCATTCCGACTGAAGATTTAGCCAGGCAGGAAAATTGTCAGTTTAAGATAAATAAGGAAGAAGGAAAACTGAAACACAAGCTTTGAGACAGGCTTTTTGAAGTTATAAATTCTGAGTTTGTGTGAGTTGCCATTTGACTGCTATGTTCTTCTTGTCTGGTTATCACTCTCATCTCTCCTGGTAAAGTTAGCTGCTTTCAATGCTCAACCACTTTTAGGGGGCAGACAGATAACTATTCTTACAAACCAGTGACTATTTCAGAGAGTAATAGTGTTCTGACCTCAGTAACTGCTTTTCCTGGAACAAGAGAAATGACTGTGATGAAGCTCAATTCTGACTCCAGATGGTCACTTGGGGAGTCAGACAGGTAGGCTCTCTCTGCTCTGAGACAGAAACAGTAGACAGCAACACCTGCCAAAGGTAGCCACTCATGTTCTGTTTCTTTTATAAGTGAGATTTATTATTTAGGATGGGGGTACAATGCGTTTATTGGGATTTATTTGTCATAGTTTTTTATATATATAATGGAGGAGAAATGCAATGACTGGTCAGTTTGTGTTACAATAAGCTTTCAGAGCCTCCACAGGAAATTCCAAGGATCTATTATTAGACCTCACACTCCTTCTCCCCAGCATTTTACCTCACACAACTTTATTCATGTTTTTAAACAAGTGTTGTTTTTTAAATTAATTTTCAAACTTGGTATAACCACTATTTGCTACTTCATAGGTTCTTTTTTCTTCCACCCTTCTCCACCCCTTTTCTCATACCCTTTCAACTCCTTACTACTAGATAAGAGAGAAAAAGGATAGAGAGGAGAGGAAAGAGATCCCTGAAAAAAGTCAGGGGTCAAAAAGGGGGTGATGCTGTCATTAGACTACTTCCTGTTGATTGGGAGCATTGAGTTCCTTGGGGGCAAGTTTGATCTTTGCCATCAGGATATCTAATTTCTTCTTCTGGGCCTGGATGATAGCTAAATTGATCAACCCACCAGCTCTCCTGCACCCACACCACTGGGGAGATAACTCCAACTTCACTGCCATAAAGTGCTCACCCAATACTGCAGCTAGAAAGAGATGGTGCCAGTTCTCCTGCTCTCACACCCTCTGGGCTGGCTCACCTGTGCCTTCACCACCAGGACCAACTCTGTTGTGCTGCCCAAGCACGATCCAAGGCCCACTCTCCCAAGTGCTGCAGCCATTGAAGGGTGGGGTTAGCTCTCCAGCTCGTATGACTTTGAGGCCATCTCTCCCACCTCCCACAGGTGTCAAGCGGGGGAGGGCATCTTTCCTGCACCTATGCCTCATCAAAGCAGATGAGGAACAGGCCCAGCTCTCCCAAGTTCATTCCTTCAAGGCCAGCTCACCAGGACCACTACCAGCAGGGTCATTTCTACTGTACTGCACAGGCAAGCTGTAGGATGTAGGAATTTCTGGAGCACATGAAGAGACCACCAGTCCTATATATACAGAGCGGCAGGATCTCCATGGCATAGGGTAACAACAGTATATCCAAGAAGAGACCCAGTGAGGATCCAGTATTGATAGTGTAGCAGAAGCCAGAGGCCTCAAACCAGACCAATGACTCATTACAATGAACATCTGCAAGTAAAGATGTGTGAACAAAAGGGTATACTGTGGGACACCCCATGATACAGCACAACTTCTATGGTAAGATGGGTTTTGTTTTTGTTACTATTTTGTTTAGTTTTGTTGAAGGGGGTTCTTTTTTGTTTTTGTTTTTGGTAGTTTGTTTCTATTTTTGTTTTTTTTTTTATTTTCTTTTGTGGAGGAGGTTGCAAGGGCAGAGGGTAGATACCAGGGGACTGGAAAATGAGTGAGACTGAGGTGTGTGACATGAAACTCACAAAGAATCTATAAAAAGTTTTTAAAAATCGTTCTCCACTCTCACAATCTCCTTTCTAGTTTCACATCACATGTATACACATAGTTCCACTATGAGGGAAAACATGGGCTATTTGTCTTTCTGAATCTGACAATGATTTCCAGACCCTGATAAGTCATGACTTCATTGTTATTTACTGATGCATAAAACTCTTCTGTGTATTTTCTTTACTCTTTCATCTCTGTGTGGAGATTTAGGCAGGCTCTACTTCCTGGCTCTTGTGACTAGTGCAATAAACATGGAAGTATAAGTGCCTTCATTTATGCTGACTTTCAGGCCTCCTGATCACACCCAAGAGTGGACAGCTCGGTCATATGACAGTCCTACTCTTAAGCTTTTGGGAACTGACACCCATAGAGGCTGGACAAATTCCAATCCTATTAGCAGTCTAAGAGTTCCTCTTTCCCCACATCCTCAGTAACATTAATTATCATTTGGTGTATTGATGATAGTCATTCTGAGATGGACTCTAAAATTGGTTTTAATTTGTATTTGTCTGATGGCTAAGGATTTAACTTAGCACCAATTTGAAAAGTATACATTCTTCATGTCTCCTTTATGACGTGAAGTCTTGTTACTAATATAGTGACCTCACATAGTTCCTGTTTAGCATCCACCTACTGTACTGAAATTGCCTATTGAATGGTTTCCTCTTTTGCCAACACTGATCTTGCTAGTGCTCAGGCTAGTCTCAAGGTTAATTCAGTTGTCATTTTCAGAAAGAGAACTGGACTTGCAGTATGATACATAAAGGAATCAGTATGCCTCTGCAGCAGAAAACCCAATCCACCTGATTTGAGTAGCCAAGCAAAAGTATTAATTGGCTTAAAGAAAAACAGCTGCAGCCATAAGCCAAGCCAGTGTGACATCATATCACCAGCATTCTATCTGCCCTTTCCTGACTTTGTTTCTTTATTACATCAGTTTTTTTCACTGGACTGACTTCACTGAGAAAAAACAGCAGTAGCAGTACCCAGGACCACATCCAGACCTTACCATTTAGGTTACTATGCTGGGAGACAACAACAAACCAACAATGTTTGTGCATCATTCTGATTACATACGCTCAAGCCTGCTTTTAATTTGTGTGTACTGTGGCTGTGCTCTCATTCACAAAGTCTTCCTTTCTGAGTTCAGGGTCATGGGAGAGCTCCTCTCCCACTCATCACCAGAATGGTGGTGATGGCAAGAAAGAACGCAGAGGAGACAAACTAGGATGCTTTTATTGTGCACATTCAGCACTCCTTTGTGCAGACTAGTAACCAAAATAAGTACCACAGACAAGTCTGAAACCTCTCCCTCTCTTTCTTTCTCTCCCTTCCTCACTCTCTCTTACCCTTGCCCTCTTGCTTCCTCCCTCTCCCCTCAATCTCTCTCTGCCTTCCTCCCTCTCTCTTTGTACCTTCCTCCCTTCCTCCCCCCCTCTCCTTTTCTCTTCTAAAACCCTCAGTTCACACAGACACACACACACACACACACACACACACACACACACACACACACACA
>CAJQZJ010032097.1:1440403-1483958 GCA_907164525.1 Lophiomys imhausi
TCTCTCTCTCTCTCTCTCTCTCTCTCTCTCTCTCTCTCTCTCTCTCTGTGTGTGTGTGTGTGTGTGTGTGTGTGTGTGTGTGTGTACCCAGGCACAGGTAGACTGGGGGGGAGGTGAGTTAGGGCAAAAAGGGGGAATTTTTTTTCTTTTAAAATAAAAATAAAGTATTTAATAAGGAAATAAAGGTAGCTGAGCAAGCGTGAGAAAGCAAATAGTAAAATTTCTTATTGGTCCCTGTTTCAAGACCCTGTTCTAAATTCCTGCCTTGGATTCCCTGTATAAGGCTCAGCCTCAGAGGGGCTAGCACCCTATTTACCTTCAACTCTCAGTGAGAGAGACAGAGACTGGATCGATGCAAAAGCAAAGGATTTTATTGTTCCACCATGGGGTTGTCTGAACCCATGGGAGAGGTGACCACGAACTTTGCAAAGCTTTGGGTTATATACATTTTTTGGTGTAGGTTTCAACAATAGCTTAGACATTGGTGTAAATTCCTGGAGGAGGGGCCCTGCTTCAAGAATCAGAAACTTTGGTCCTGGCTGATTGCTCAAGGAGTTTCCTATCTCCAGGGCTGTGCAAGTGTTTGTTCAGGGGGCTTAACTCCTGTGGAATTTACTGTGATACATTTCCTAACAGCAGCAATGGGAAGGGGGGGGGGGGGGGCGAAACAATGCAATGCTAAGATGGCTGGCAGGTCAGGGCATGGGAATGTTTACAAACTTCTGCTCAGCTCAAGATAGAGGCCTGAGTCCAAAGTTTATCTTTCACCTGGATGAATGATGGGCTGTGATGTATTAAGTACAACAGGTCCATTTTCACCCCAACTCGGTTTTGGTCAGTGTTTTGCAACAGCAACAGAAATTATACCAAAAGAGAGAGTTAGTTATACTTTCCTTAGATTTTATAGGAATTAAATAAGGGATTTGTGGCTTAGCGGGAAGGACATTAATGTTGGTTTTGAAATCTAATACAGATTTTTGATAAAGTATTGGTGACCATATATATGTATATACATGTGTATATGTATATGATGTATATGTATATATATATGTGAGTGAATATATATATATATAATTAAATCACTCATGAGTGATTTACCTTATCAATTTTACAAACAAGCCTAATATGTGATAAGGGGGAATTTTAAGGGAGAAAAATTTATCTGTAGATTTTTTTTGCTTTGTAGTTTCAAGGTGAAATAATGTGAGCTGTTCTTCCACATGTGTTGACCTCCA
This sequence comes from Lophiomys imhausi, assembly GCA_907164525.1. Taxonomy (NCBI): domain Eukaryota; kingdom Metazoa; phylum Chordata; class Mammalia; order Rodentia; family Muridae; genus Lophiomys; species Lophiomys imhausi. The sequence continues at coordinate 1,441,639 of CAJQZJ010032097.1, forward strand.
TGTTAGGAGTCTCATAGCTCTCACTGAAAGTGTTCTCATTGTTGGATTGCTTGTCAGGCAGGAGTTCAATCAGTATGTTGAGTCAGGAGTTTCTCAGCTCCTTTGAGGTTCATGTTTCAGGTCATTAACCCTTCAGTAAAAATACACCAGATGAGACTAAAGTGTAGAAACACATCATTACATATATTTTTTAATATAAAAAAGCATGATACCAAGAATGGATGGATCCTATTGTAAACTATGGACTTTTGGTAATTAAGACTTTTCAATATAGACTCACTAATTCTAACTCTCAGGTGGGCGATATTAACAATCTGGAGGGTTATGCCTATAGTGCTCCTTCTTTTTAATTCTTCTACAAAAAATAAAATTGCTAATGAAAGACCCCTGAGAGGGGAGTCCCTCACCCAAGACTCGGAATAACACAGCCACCCAATAACTCGCAAGAGACCGATCTTGATGCAAGCCGCAAGAGTTTTATTTCGGGATCAGTGTGCTGGTGTCGCAACTCGTATCCCACACAAGGGTAGAGGATTTCCGACCCCAAGCTTGGGGAGAGCGAAGTATTTAAAGGAAAAAACCACAAACCAAGGGAGTGAGGGGAAATACAAGTGGAAAGTACCAGCCCATTATTTAGCTAATCATGAGGGAAACACCCTATACTTGTTTTTCTCAGAAATGAATTTAATCTTACTTTACTATCTACTTTGTGGTTAGCTAGTTCCTCGAAACTGGGGCTCATGACCTGACTGACCTTTATTCTTGGTTCTGCCTTTTTATGGTCAGCTAAGTTCCTAGAACACAGCTGGCCTGGCTCTACTCTGTCTGCCATGGGGGTCTTTAAAATTTTCCATTCCTTTCACTATGAAAATTGTCTTAAAGTACATAATAGTTACTTGTGTCCTTCCTTTTTTCTTACTAGAATCATAACAACATTTGACACCATGGAGCTAAGGATTATGCCCTCAGGACAGCAAACTGAAAAGACACAAGGAATCACACAGGTGACACTTATGTCCCCTTCACTTGATACCTTCCACCCTTGTGATCTCATGTCACATTAATGTCTCTATAAAGGTGCCAAATAAACATAGAAATCTGGACTTTGTTGTTTGGTTGGAATTCCTGACTGCCTCCCCACCCCCACATGGCCCAGTAAAATCCCATCCCTTTTCCCCTTCCAACTTCACCCAGCCAGAAGGCCTTTGTGTGGGAATGGGGCCAGGAAGACCAGTTCCGCATTCCTAGCATTCATTCTCCTTCACCTGCAATCCATAAAACCCTTCCATCCCTTAATCCATGTACTACCCCTCTGATCTTATCCCCTGAGGCTCTTGGACTGGCCTAGGAGCTTCAGTTCCCAAATAAACCCACCCTTTTACTTTAACTTGACTGGAATTGGCTTATTTCATCGGTGGAGTTACACCAGATACACAATAACCAATCATCTGGATTACATATTCCCATGGCTTTCTGAATTGGAATGGAAAGATTTGTGAAATGAAGATTTGACTATTCAAGAATTCATGAAGGAGATGTGAGTCGGGTATAGCTTGAACAGTTAGACAAGATTTAACTTAGTAAAAGATAAAAGAATCAAGGTGAAGGTGTTAGTGGGCAGAATGGTTCACGAAGAGCAAGGATGAAGTGAAACCAGTGATTTCAGAGGAGATGGGCGAGGAGTTTACATACAATACAGGGGCAGGAAGACAAAACAAGGGTGGGACAGCTTCACCAAGCTCTGGCTGAAGCTTGATCAAATAGAGGAAAAGACCCAAATACTGATAACACTGTGCCAGCTCTACTTTCAGAGTCCATGCTGGTGGGCTTGTCCCTGATGCTAATAAAAAGACAGAACCTATCTGTAAAGCATGCAAATAGTAATGAGAAGTAGGATGTTAGAATGTTGAGTAAGTTCATTTTCTTTCACTTAATGGCAAGATGATCAAGAGGAACTGACAGAAATATCTACAGCCTGTATCTTGGGGCACCCATGAGCCTGAGCATTTGAGATAACTTCCGGGCCTTACTGCCTTAGAGTGTTCCTACAAGTGTTAATGAATCAGTCCAGTCATCAGTCAAGCAGTTGCATCCCCTGCTAGGGTCACTCATCCATAACATTGCCTGAGAAAAGGCAGAAATGCATAATTAGAATGTTGTGGAGCTGTTCTGTTGTGACTCTCCTCCAGGGAAGTCAGATCCACCTAGAAGAAGAAGAGCAGGAAGCCAGCAGCAAAGCTAAAGTGGGCAGTGTTTAATCTCAGGGGGAAAAAAAGCAAGAAAACAAACCAAAAAAATCCTATTGTGAAACAGAGAACAAAAAGCATGTCAAGCCCTTTGTAGTTTTACCTCAATGTACATAATACATAAATTCTGAAGTGTTTCAAAAGAGGCTAGTTATTGTTTTGCATTGTATTTATTGTATTTATTGGACTAAAAGGGGGGAGGGGCTGTTGGGAGGGAAAAGATATACCTTAAACTTAAAAAAAAGCAGAGAGGTGGGGGGGGGGAGCAGAAAGGGGGAGGAGGTAGGAGATTATGATTGAGATGTAACTTGAAGAAATAAATTTAAAAAAAAAATGAGAGTCTAGAATTTAGGGCCTCAAGTGATTTAGTTTTTTTTGTTTGTTTGTTTGTTTGTTTTTTGCCTTAGTAAGAAGAAGAGAAGCTCATGAAAGGGACTCATGAGGTAGTCAAGAAGAAAGGCCAGAAACTGTCTAGTGTGGATCAAAGTTTGACCATGGGCCTGCATTCTGTAATTACCCGTAACACCATTAGTAGCAGAATGCGTAGTATTAGTCACCTGAAATAGAAAGACCACTATTTTCCTTCAGACTAGTGGTGTACCTCAAAGGTACAGCACTGCATAGCATATACAAGATCAGAAATTCAAACTCAGCACTACAAAAATAAAGTAAAATAAAACATTTTCAATAAATATTCACTAGTCATAAAAAGTTTTCAAGAAAACAACAAACCAAAGACTCTGAGGTTGGACAAGTATATCTAAAAGCAATACAGAGACCACACCTATACATTAACAGGTATCAAAAGAAAGGTCACTTGTCCAAAAAGGACAAAACTTGGAAGCAGGTAAGTCGACAACCTAGCTCTGCCAAGACAGGGTAGGTAAGTCCTTCATAATCCCTGCTCTACAATAAATGTCTGTCAGAGAAATGGGGCCAAACAGCTGAAGATTGATGCTGTAATGTATGGAGAGAAAATGGGAACTGTCCAGGCAGCCACTGATATGTCATTTCTTAGTTTTGGAAGCTGTGGGCCCTGCACTTCCTATATAATCAGATATATTTATCCCTCTCAGGTCTCTGAGGTGGTTGAAGAATAGATAGCTAGAGTCTCATAGTTAAATTTTGAGTTGTTTAGGAACCAAGAGGGTGTTATAGATCTAAGAAGATGTTTTTAAAATTGTGATGCAAGTTAGTATGAAAGCTGAGTTAGATATAGAACTTTAAACTCATGGAGATGGTTAGATAGTAGAATGTTAAAGTCAGGTGCCAAATACATATGGACTGGACAATGGGAATGTATGCTAAGCCATATAACTCTCATAATTGTGGCCTATTTATTTCTGTTGTTTTGTATTGTATTTATTGTTATAAGAGAAAGAACCATTTGTTGGACTGAAAGGGGGAGCTGTTGGGGGGAAAAAGATATACCTTAAGACATAAAAAAAAAAAAAAAAAAAAAAAAAAAAAAAGAGGTAGAGGAGGGGGGGGGCTGAGGGGAAAGCGGGTGGAAGGGTGGGACAGGAGGGAGGAGTAGGGAGGGGATTGTGATTGAGATGTAACTTGAAGAAATAAAAAATAAATTATTTAAAAAAAGAAGCAGAAACTAAAAATAAATAAATAAAAAGTAAATAAATACATAAATAAATATCTCTTTTAAAAAGAAAGGTCACTAAGAATTATTGAAATAAGAATGACTTAAAACAATACTTCCATCTTTTCTCATAAAATTTCACAGAAATTCCTACACATTTTGATGTCATTATTTACATCCATGTTTTTGCATCAAATCTTCCTTGAAATCACTCTTAAGTTTTAGGTAGATAAATTTCAGTGGACAATATTTTCTATGAATATCTGTAATATCAACTAAAAATTAGAATTTAGTGTGTATGAGGTAATATGTAGACAAGTCCATGAACTTATGGCACAATAACTATAGTTCTTCATTTCCAAATATATTATTATAAATACAACATCATTATTTGGAATATTTCAAATTATATGAAGAATCTATGGATCTTGTGGGTGGATTGTATGTGTGGTGTGTATGTATGTGTGTGGTGTATGTGTATATGTATGGTGTGTGTGTGTGAGGTGTGTGTGTATGTGTGTGGTGTGCATGTATGTGTGGTTCATTTGTGTATGTAGTGTGTATATATGGTGTGGGTGCATGTGTATATGTATGTGTATGTATATGTGTGTGTGTGTAGTGTATGTGTGTGTGGTGTATGTGTATGTGTATATGTATGTGTATGTATATGTGTGTGTGTAATGTATGTGTGTGTGGTGTATGAGTATGTGTAGTGTGTGTGTATGTCTGGTGTGTGTATGTATATGTGTGTGTATATGTGTGTGTGGTGTGTGATTGTGGTGTATATATGTGTGTGTGCATGGTGTGTGTGTATGGTGTGGGGTGTGTGTATGTTTACATGCATACCTGAGTTTGTGTCTGTGTATTGCAGATAAGGATGAAGAAAGCAACTCAGAAAATAGGATACTACTTCTGCCTCCATTCCTTGTTAGTTCCAGAAAAACTTTACTAAATATTTAGGAAGTTGAATATAAGGTAACATATATGTGCATAGGGATACAACAGAGAAAGAATGGGTAGGGGGATGATGGAGATGGAGAATATACAATTTTCTAACAGCAGGCTCACTGTACATCTATGTAGAAAGATTCTTCAGTCTGTGCCAGATTAGTGGAGACTCAAAATAAGTCTATTCCCATACTCCTTTGCTTTCAATCTCAATCCACACTTTTCAGTTAAATGACTGACTAATAAAACTTCCCCCCCCAGATGGTCCCTACAGGGTGGGTCGAAGACTGAGTAGTCAAACATTAACTCCCCAGAAGCAATATGCAAATGAAGAGCTCATGCAAGGAAAGTTAATGCCACAGGGGATAATTCAAGTAATAATCTTCCTCAACTATGCCAACTTTATTGCTCCTAACTGGACCACATCTGCGAAATGAGAAAATTTCTAATAAGTGAACACCAGCAGTGTAAACAACGACTTTCAGACATGTGTATTTGTACCAACTGTGTTGTAATCGATACACACATACTACAGAATTTCAAAGGAATGATTGTCTTTCTGAAATATTAAAAAAAGAAATGTAAAATAAAAATCAACACTGACAGAAAAAGAAAAAAGAAGTATCTGAACCTTTTGACTGTTCTGCTTTTTTTTTTTTTTTAATATAGCTTTGTCAATATGCAACATGTTCCTCTTAGCTCAACTCCCTACCTTCTGCTTTCCATCTGCTCATGGTTTCTGGGTGATTTCCATTCCTTGTTAGCTCCAGAAAAACCATATTAAATTATTTAGAAGGTAGAATATAAAGAAGCAAATAGGTGTATAGGGATACAACAAAGAGAGGGAGAGAGGGAGGGTGGGGGGAGGAGGATTGAGGTGGAGATGGGGGAGAGAGGGGAGGAAGAAAGAGAACTAAATGTGCCACATACTATAGAAGACTGTTCAAAGCCACAGTAGAGGAAGGATTTGTTATTCAGCAAAAAATCCTCGAATTGAGTAGCTAGAGATCTGGACATTGCTCTTATTTGATAACATAAAAATATAAATAAATATATTACAAGTTAATTAAAGCTATAAACCTTCGGGGCTGGAGAGATAGCTCAGCCATTGAGAGTACTAGCTGTTCTTCCATCGGACCTGCGCTCAATTCTCAGTACCCAATACATGACAGCCCACAACCATTTGGAAGTCCCATTGCAGGGGATCCAACACCTGTTCTGAATTCAATGAGCGCCAGGAACACATATGGTAACAACAACAACAAAAGCCTATAAACTTTAAAACTACATTAAAAAATAGTAGCAGTAAATATAGAACAGTTTTTATCACAAATTGGAGTTGGCAATTGTATTTTTTTTAAAGCCAAAACAAAAAGAATGAGAAAACCAGCCAAATTGACTATTTAAAAGATTTAAACTATTTGAAAAAAAGACTTTACAACAAAAGCTAAATAGTAGATAGGGAAAAAAAATCTAAGCATTGGCAATTCTTTCAGAAGACAGAGTTTTGCTGTTCAACATCTGGAAAAAGTCGCTATTTCAACAATTACATTTAAAAAAGAACAACTACAGAATAGAAATATGAGAATAGACTATACAAGAACAGTTCATAGAAGAAATACAAATGGACAACAAGTATATTTTAAAAGATGCACAGTCATTGAAATGTGTATTAAATATTGAAAAACATATTGTGACAGTAAAATTGGTGAACCACTAATCACATTGATAGCTATAATGTGAAGAATCAAGCACAGTGAGGAAAGCTTTGATCCCTCATGTAGCTGTGTAAATAAGTATGTGAAGATGGAATGTATGTTCTGTAACACGACTCCAAAAGTGCTAAGGAGACCTGAGAAGGGCCAACTCCAACCCTACCCCAGCCCAGGCTCACCCACCTACCCTCAGCTTCCAATAGGGCAGATGGCTGAAGGGACAGTGCTGTGCCTCTAAAGTGACTTCCACACCATGAAAACCAGCAGCTGGGACTTTGGCAAGTATGGATTTGGAAATGAAGCCAGTAAGATGTCAGAAAATCAAATGAAAATGGTAATATTGTGTATGGTGACTCTTCCTTCAGAAAGCTTCAAAGCTTAAGGCTCTAGAGTGTGACTGGTTTCTTAGAGAAAAAATACTGAAGATGGAAGGTTTGCTCACACAGCAAAGATTATGAAGAAGTGATTCATTCCTTCTGGAGCAAGCTGTGAGCAGACACATACCCAGAATTGGAATTTGGATTGTATTAATCCAGAAAAGGAGAGAAAGAAAGAGGCAGAGATACACAGAGAGAGAATATGAATGTATTATGATGCATGTTTTATAAGCATGTGTGTACACACACATACTTAACATGACTTGCCATAACTGATTTATTCTAGCATGCTCCATCAGAAATTGTTTTAAACTTCATAAAGTAAACATACATACTAGTAAAGAGAAAAATAGTAGCTTGTTTTTACTCTGCCAAATGGCTAATCACCCATGTGCATGGACTGAATCATTTTAGTCTGTTTGAGTCTGTCTGAGTCTATAGGTAATTGGTGAACAGTGTAAACATGCACTGTTCTGGAGGATGGAGAAATCCTAGATGGAGGTGCTGCCAGGGTTAGTGTCTGATGAGAGCCACCTTGTCATATGTGGTACCTTGTAGCTGCAACCTGAAAAGATAGAAGAGCAAACAATAAATGCTTTTTATAAACTATTCATTGTACTCAGAAGGGCTCCAGCTTCATGACCTAGCCACAATCCAAAGGACCCATCTCTTATATTGCATAAGTGAAGTTGGGTACTGGTCCTCATTCATTACAGCTCCATCGTACATGATGACTGAGGACACTATACTCTCTTCAGAAAACCTCTCATAATCTACTGGTTCTTTACTATTTTAAAAAAATATATCTTTTACATTTTGTGTATATGAATCATTTGCCTCCATGTATATCTGTGCACCATGCTGATCTCCTTCAGGAGCCTTGAGAGGGCATCAAATCTCCTGGAACTGGAGTTACAGATGGTTGTGAGCCACCATGTTGCTACTGGGAAAAGAGTTGGGGTCCTCTGCAAAAACAGTTGGTGCTAATAATCACTGAATCATCCCTCTAGTGTCTATTATTTTTATTTTTAGTGTTATTAAATAAAGTATATATACTCAATACATTTATTTAAACTGTAAGGCTAAGTACCACCCCTATCAAGGTGCGAGAAACCTCCTATACTTCCCTTTGCCAAGTCTTGGTTGTCCAGAACATCACACTTTTATCCCCTCACCATTTTTATCACCCTCTAAGTTTATAGCTCAGGGATGTATTACCATTTCTACTTTTTTTTTCTGCTTTAAGCCTGTGCATTAGTTTTCTTGCTGGAAGAAGAAAATATGATTCTCTTACAGCACTTCATCAACTCGTGACTCCCGTGTCCTCAAAATGCCTCATACTTTTTACCAAACTATTTTGATTGTATTATGATGAAAATGTTTGCAAAATTGAACCTACCTATGCTTAGATGTATCTTTTTTTCTAATACAAGCATGCATTTTATTCATTAATTACCACCTTTGCTTCCTATTGGATACTTTTATTTTTATACAATTATTTGGAGAGGCCGGGCAGTGGTGGCGCACGCCTTTAATCCCAGCACTTGGGAGGCAGAGGCAGGCGGATCTTTGCGAGTTCGAGGCCAGCCTGGTCTACAAATTGAGTCCAGGACAGCCAGGGCTACACAGAGAAACCCTGTCTCGAAAAACCAAAAAAAAAAAAAACAATTATTTGGAGAATATCTCCACATACAGGGAACCACAAGAGCCATTGACACACTGAAAGTGTGTGTGACCATGACTCACCGATACAGGAAGTTCCCCTCAGCCCAATTCCCTCCTTGGCTCACAGACCATCTGTTATTAGAACTTACTTTCATGTTTTATGTTTATTTGCTTGTCTTAAGGACTAAAATTTAGTTTTGCCTGTTTATTTGTATATGCATTTCAGTTGATAATGCTAAAATGTCTTAAAATACAACTGTGCTGATTTTCTTTGCTACCAACAGGCTACATATTTCCAGTATTGCATGTCTTTCTAATATTTGAAAATAACACCTCTCTCTCTCTGTCTCTTTCTCTCTCACACACACACACATACACAGACTTAATCTTGCTGTTCTATGATTGTGACTTGATACCTACCATGTTAATAATTCACTCTTATTGGAACATCGATAGGATTAAGTACTTGGTATATATTTGATGAGGTTTTTAAATTTCCTCTTTTCTCCTTGGATTTATTAACTGTTTATGATTTTGCCAGATTCTCTTCTGGATTCCCCTTTCCATCCTCACTAGTGTTCTGTACTAATTCTCCCTGTATCCTTCCTAACCATGTCTGTGTGATTTGTCCACTGTGTGTCTTGCATTTTGCTTTTGTCAGAGCACCTTTGAGTAAACCATTTTAGTACCACTTTTTGTCCCTTACAGTTGATGTTTCATTTTTTTCTTAATCTTCTGTCAATCTTGAGAAATATTTTCCTACTTTGAAATGGTAAATTACATTCCCCATTTCTCTCTTCAGAAGACTATGTGCCTTTCATCTACAAATATAATATTACAATCAACTTTGCCAAATGAAGTCCTAATACAGATGTCAACTGTACTAATATGTTTTGTCTAAAAGGCCATTTCTTCCCCACATCCTTTCAGAACTGTTTTTCTTAAGTTTAAAGGCCATGTGCCTTTAGATTTGTTTTTGATCCAGTTAATCTGATTTTTTATTCTATTTGGGATGTTTCAAGCACCATCATAGTCAGTTCATATTTTTATAGTTTCATAGCTGGCAAAGTTCATTTCATGTTTTTTTGCTGACTTGATTACTCTTCTGTCTTAATTTTTATTTCACAAAAGACTTTTTTACAAAAGGCAATACCAAAAGGAAACTTGATTCTAAACAAGGAAGCTAAGTGATAAATGTGACTGTACTGGAAATGCCAGGAAATACTGTTATTAGAGTCGCTAGAATATCCTTAATTGCTTAAAGCAAAACTAATAGCCACTCAACTAGTTCTTCACAGAGAGCATTGATAAGATGGTGAAAAATGAGAAAGGTGGGTCTGTAATCTTTGCCAACTCATGTCTGCCTGGATCAGTTATGCCTGTCTTATTATAGAGAGTTGCATTGGAAAAAAAATTATGGGATTTTTCAACCTTTATGGAAGTAAAATATGTCAGTCTGTAAAAATTTAAAAAGGAAAAAAATGTATAAATTTATGTGTATTTTACTGTATACACAATACCATTAGGAGGATGATTGCAGTAAGGTAAGGCTGTGCACCACATGGCTCAAAGTAGCCACTGAAATCAAACAAGTGTGAATCTAATTATACAATAATGAGAATTAGATGTCAATCAACACTTCACTGAGATCCCATATCCCCCTAATCATAACAGGTACCAAAAGAAAACAAACAGCAATGAAAAGCCAAATTGGACATAGAACAAAAGGAAGCCTCGTACTCTGCTGGAGAAAGTGAAAATTAGTCCAACCACTATGAACATCAGTGTAGTAGGTCCTCTAAGAATCAAACAGAGGACTAACACAAGATCAAGCTATCCTGCTCCCAAATTATATCCAAAAGAAATGAAGTCAGCATAGGTAAGAGATCCTTACATATCCATGTATTCCAGCATGACTTACAATAGCCTCAGTGTTCATCTACAGATAAACAGATATGAAAAATATTTTATATAGATATATAGAGAGATGACAGATAATAGATGACAGATAGATGGATGGTTGGATAGATTTAAAGACATACACAAACACACACACACACACATAGAGTGGACCATAATAGCAAAATGAAATGAAGCCATTTGTGGGAAAATAGGATAAATTAGAGGTCATGTAAAGTAAAATAGCCAAGACACAGAATACCAAGCATAACATGTTTTCCCTCAAGCATTTAGGCTAAAAAAGAAGTAAAAACAGACTGAGTTGGAAATGGTCAATGAATTACAAGAGAAGGGTAAGGCAATCTGGAATTAATTAGGACGGCTGATATAGTCAAAATACCATATATGCACGCATGAAATGTTGCAGTGAAACCCATTAGCATGAAAAATATACGCTGTTCATTACAATACTGAAAATGAAAAAAGAAGCAATGTGCAAAGTGTTGGTGTGCGGGGTCATCCTTGGATCCTGCTCACAGGATTTTCCTACACCTGACTCTGATGAAGAGCAGGCAAATGCAATGTCTACAAGTAGACACTGGTGTCATTGAGCCGGGAGTGATTTCCATGCCAGAGGGGTCAGTAGTTACCTGTGTCTCAACTCCTGGTAAACAGGGGCCTTGGCTGGTGGCTGCCCTTTTGCATAAATCCAGGAAGAGGTTTCAGTGAGGTGATTTGGCTGAACTTGTTGCTTCCTCTGTGGATGTGTCCCAGTACTTGGCGGTAGGAGTCGAGTCAGTCTAAGCAAATTCTCTCTAGAGAGGATGTTTTTCTCACCTAAATTCTTCTTTATGGTCATCTTTTGTATGCAGTCTCTAGCTGCCTTGCTGCAAAATGGCTTCATGGTCACCATGCTGGGCAGGGAATGGGTACAGAGCCAGGCACTCCCTGCAGGTGACATGATTGTAGCCTGCCTAGCTGCCTCCAGGTTCTGTCTGCATGGAATAACCACCCTAAACAACTTCCTGAGTTCCTGTATGTCTGGGCACCAAAGGAACTATTTTAGTGTGCTCTGGGACTTCATCAACACTGTCAATTTCTGGTTTACCACCTGGCTTGCTGTCTTCTACTGTGTAAAGATCTCGTCATTCTCCCACCCCATCTTCTTCTGGATGAAATGGAGAATTTCTCGGTCAGTGCCCAGGTTACTGCTGGGATCCTTGATGATTGGAGTTCTGTCAGCCATCTCCTCGGTCACTAGGAATGAAATTTTCTCTCAGATGATTGCCTATGAAAACGTCACACTTAGCCATAGAGCCATGTCACTCTATCAATATTTTTATTGCTTTCATGTAATGCTGATGTGGGTCATTCCATTCTTCCTGTTTCTGCTGTCCATCATCTTCCTTATGTTCTCACTGTACTGGCATGTGAAACAGATGAGGTACTACAGACCCAGGCCTCATGATCACAGCATCCAGGCTCATACCATGGCTCTGAAGTCTCTTGCCTTCTTTCTTATCTCCTATACATCATATGTCCTGTTGGTGGTGATATCTACTACACACGTCGTAACTGTCTACAGTTCCTGGCGCTGGGCCTGGGAAGTGATAATCTACATGGGCATTTGCCTGCATTCCACCATTCTTATACTAAGCAGACCCAAGATGAGAAGGGCCTTCAAGATGAAGTTCTCCATCCTTTGTATGACCAGATCATAAGACATGAAAGGACATGCAGGTCCTGGACAAAGGGTGGCTCCACTCTCAAGGTATTAGTATCAATAACCTGTTCTCTAGTGGATAGTGCTTCCCACAGCAGAAATTCAGAAGGCATGAGTGCTCTCTCTGTTCACTCGTTCCTATTCCTTCCATGCCACATTATTGAATTTTTCCACATTTCTGTGCTTCTCTTGTTCCCTCTGCTACTATTCTCTTGTCAGAGTACCAAGTCCCATTCGTCTCACCTGGCAGTCTCCTTTCCTCATAGGACTCTCAGAGTCTCTAAGCAATATTCTTCAAGCATTTAAAGCATTGCCTCGCCCTTCTTTATGGACACTTGTAATCTCTGTCAGCTGTCTCTCTGAGCAATCTAAAGTCTGCTCTTAGTGACATAGATTCCCCAACACTGTTCTTCTGTGACACACCTGCCAAATTCCTCACTCTCTTGCTCTGGTCTCAGTTCAGTCTCTCTATGGTGCAGCTTCTGGCCACTGTCCCATGAGTCTTTCCCTTCTATCCAATGTTCTTTTGGCACAAAAGAGCAGGCACTTCCCAGATCCTTCACCCTTCTTTCTTCCTGCATGGCTTTCTCTGTCTTTCTTTTCTCTTTCTCTGCCATTCTCATCTTTTGTGCCTCACTTAAAACTAATTCCATCACGGAGCTTTGTCACTTTTGTCTCATGCAAAGCTGAGGATAGGTGTGAATTTGGTCCCATTACAGCTCCTAACCATGACTTTGGGTGCTTGCTTATGCTGAATTAAAAGGAGTTGTATAAATGGAAACGTTAAGTTTGGTCCAGAAGAAGACAGATGAAAATAAAGAAAATCTTCAACAATTCTCCATTTTAATAACCCTGTTCTTCTTGTCTGTCTACCTGGAAGAGGCACCTAGATACTGATCCCCAGGCTTGTGGTCCCCACACTGGAATTTGTGTGTGATGATGCCCTGGAAGTAGAAAAAAAAATGGGAACTTCCATTCTCATATATTTTATATTCTTCTGTAAATTTCTATTTTCCTGTATATTTGTGGTTTATATATCACTAAAGTGATATGTGTGAATAAATAATAATAAAGATGAACATGACAATGTCTTGGACATTCAAGCTGCTATAAAAGAAAGAACATTGGAATTATCATGCTCTTATTAAGCTATTTTTCAAAACATGGAATATGACCAAAGAAAGTGAGCTTCCTTTCATAATGCTGCAGGAATCAGTATGCCAAAGGATGGGATCTTAAACGTGTGTACTTAATAGCAGTTTCAAAACATAGCAAAATGGAGAAAGCAATAGAAAAACTACACAATTACAATCAGGTGTTAACATTCTTTTCTCAAGAACTGAATTTACAAGCAGAAAATGAATCAGTAATGATACAGAAAGGTAGGATAATTCTGTCAACCAATCTGACTTAACTCCCACCTAGGAAAAGCTTCCCCAACATCAGAATGCATCAGTTTGTTAATGTATATATGGAACACTTATCAAAATGGATCATCTTCTGGCTTCAAAATAAGCCTCAATAAGCTTAAAAAGAGTGTGTTTTCTAGTCACAGTAGGATAAAAGTAAAAATCCACAACAGGAAAATATCTAGAAAATGATCAGAGGCCATATGTATAAGTAACCCTCTGATTAGAGGAATCAAAATGTAATTTAGAAATGTAGGCTGAATGAAAATGAAAAGGAAACATTTTCAGAAGTGTGGGAGTCTACCGACTAACACAGAGATGGTACGGGAACTGGCAGCACTAATTGTGCATGTCCAAAGAAAGAGCTGAAAGCAAATTTCACCTCAACAAAGTAGAAGTAGGGGAGCAATAGAAAGTCAGAAAAAATCGAATTAACAAAAGCCAGGTGAAACCAACAAAGCAGAAAGCTGAGAAACAGCAGACAAGATAAGTGAACCAAAATCTGGTTCTTTGAACTTGGTAAGATTGATTATTCCTTAGATGCAGTGGTGGGGGAGGGGGCAAACTACCAACTGCAAAGGAGGGAATATTTGAACAACTTCACACTGAGAAGTTGAACAACTTAGGCAGACACATTGATGGTACTGTTTTCAGGTTTCCTGAAGGGTGGCTGCTGGAGACTGTAGTTACAGTCCTCCATTCCAACCAGGGCCAGTGGTGCCATGGAGCCCTTCCAGGACTGTGCTTCTGGGAATTCCTTTCAGTGGTGATCCCAGGACTTAGCTTCTCTTCTGTGTTAAGTCTCACGTCACCTGTGTCTCATTATTTAATAATCTTGTTGAGTTTGTTTTCCTTAATCTTCTGTCTTGGTTAAAACACATTCTTCCAGCTCCAAGTCATCACGCTTGGGAGCAGGTGCCTTTCCCACTGAGCCAACTCACTAGCTCCCACTAGTATTTTAAAATGGTATACAAAGGTATATTTTTTAAGAAATTACACATTTGAATGTATTTTATTTTCCTCTCAAACCTGATTTATAAGTTTCCTAGGTATTTTAGGTAGAGTTTTTTATTATTTGCTCCCAACTCCACCACCAACACACAGAGGGAATCATAAATCACCTGTCTCCGCTTGGCTGTAAACTATCGTTCTTCCAAGTGTTTTGGATATATCTTCCCAAAGACATTATGGAATCACCATGTTTATCCCACATACCTTCATTTCTGTGGGAATTATAAAGGAAATATGAATAAATAGGAAATGAAAAATACAATCAGCAAGAGTTAGTTATTGTTCAATGCATTCTCTTTCTGTCATTTTTCCATATTCTGGCAAATGGCTGTGACCCACTTTGGTAAATCATCAGCTAAATTTGCAATAGCAAATATACTACAAAAATTCTCAATAATAGAAATATTGTTATGTTCATAGTTGCTCTAGATACTTAAAAAGAAGAAATTAAGAAAAAGAAGTAAAGCCAAGCAGTGGTGGTAAACACTTTTAATACCAGCCCTCAGGAGGTAGAGGCAAGTGAAGCTATGTGAGTTCAAGGCCATCCTGATCTACAGAGTGAGTCCCAGGAAAGTCAGAGCTATACAAAGAAACCCTGTATTAAAAACATAAAACAACTCAAAATTTAACTATGAGACTCTAGCTGTAGTTAAATTTTGAGTTGTTTAGGAATCAAGAGGGTGTTATAGATCTAAGAAGATACTCTTAAAATTGTGTTGCAAGTTAGTATGAATGTTAAGTCAGATATAGACCTTTAAACTCATGGAGATGGTTATAGTAGAATGTTAAAGTCAGGGGCCAAATATGTATAAACTGGACATTGGGAAGGTATACTGGGCCATTTAACTCTCATAAATGTGGCATATTTATATCCGTTATTTTGTATAGTATTTACTGTTATAAGAGAAGGAACCATCTGTTGGACTGAAAGGGGAAACTGCTGGGGGGAAGAGGGCGGAAGGGTGGGATAGGAAGGGGGAATAGGGAAGGGTTTGTGACTGAGATGTAACTTGAAGAAAAAAAATAAAGTATTTATAAAAAAGATAAAAATAAAAAAATAAAAAACATAAAACAAAGATTATAATTTTAAAATTGATAGAGTTCTATGTTGTCATGAAGGTTATAATAAATGTCATTTCATACCAGAACAGACCACAAATTGAGTGAATAGGGCATCAAAGGCATCATGTTCAGACTGCTATCAGTATGTGAAAGCTTAAATTAATCTCCATTAAAATGGCTTTAGAATATCAATATACACGGTGCTAATTTCACTTGCAGTTCAACATTCACACACACAAAAAAAATGTATACTGCTAGGTGTGAAATAAAACACAATTTCAATAAATAGGTAAAATACTGCCTTGGCCATTTGCACCAAATCATTGCCAGTGATTATAAAAGTAGGGTAAAGAAAGAAGGCTTTTGTGTTTTGTAGTTTTTAAGTAATGGATATATATCATAATTGTATTGAAAGAAGAAAAATGTTTAAAATTGGTAAGAAATCTTTAAAAGTTCATCCCAAAAAGTTATCATAAACTGTGTGATGCAGGCTGAGATATTTTGGATTCTATGAAATTCTGGAATTATTTCAGTAATCCTCGTATGCCATAACCAGTAAGATTTTCAGGGGAACAGTTGGCAGACCATTGATGTGTGCCTGTTACAGGGACTTGAAAGAGACACAAGATATATTTCCTTCAGTGAGTTCTGCTAAGGACCCAGTAGTGTTACAAACTTCCACATCAACATTCAGGAGTAAATAAAGGCACCTCAAGCTCTGTTACTGAAAGACATTCTCTGTTTTGTCAGTCTGTAAATCCACTACCATCGACTCATTACAACCTTCTATGACCTTAGGAAACATGCACTTTGTGTTGAGGGTGTGTTGACTTACGTATGCTCAGTTCCATCTCTCTCAGCCATAGATAGACTCTTAATACAGATCTGGCCCTTGGAGAGCCAGTCACCATGGTAACTGCTGCGGATGTGCATACAGCTCTTATGGAATCATTTAGTGCCCTCCCCAGGGATGTTCCACCAGAACTAACTTTTCCACCTTGTGTTCCAAGCTATTGAGTCTCCTATAAGCTTGCCATCTTCACAAGAAGTACAGAAAACAGAGTCCTGAAGTGCTCTCTGCTCTCCTGAACGATGAGCTTACTGATGGCAGTGGAGATGAGGACAGCATGGCTGGTGACTAAATTGAGCCAGGAGCTTGTCTATGTGCCTTCTGCATGTAATTCATCTAATACCACAACAAAATTATGAGTCTAATGTGATGTTATGAGATTTACAGAACAGGAAATTGAAGTGCTGAATGCTTTAGTAATTCTCCTAACATATTACAGATCCTACATGGCAGGCTAGAGTTACAATTCAAGAAATTTTATCTCAGAGCTCTACATTACACTATATCTATGGCCTTCCCGTGGCTAGACCTGTCATTTTTTTTTAAATACAATTTCCTCTAATTGAATTAGCTTACGTAGACTTCAATCTGCTTATATTCTTAAGTTTGAACTATTGAAATCTTAATAATAAAGCATGTCGCTATCGAGCAAGTCTCAGGCAACACTTGGAATCTTTTCAGCCTCATTTGTTACTTAAAAACCAATTCTACTTCCCTTCAAGCCACTTCACTCCAGCTAGTCCTCCAGCATCTCACTGGAGCCCATGCTGAGTATCTCTCATTCCCACTGAAGTAGGACTCTCTGGCTGTGCACTGTGGACCACTTGGGAAAATTCATTTGGTGTTACAGTACCTGCAGGAACAAGAAAAGACAAAGTCTCACAGAAACCTGAAACAGTAAGGGTGTGCTTCTTCCTTTCATGTCCTGCATATATGACTGTGGGACCATGTCACGCAGCTGTTCCTTTAAAGATCTCACAGCTCAAGCAGTGGCCCCCACAGACAGTCCAAGCACCCACCATGCCTGGCTCTCCTGTTCTCTGCTTGACTACTGCTCTTCATGTGGGTACTGCCTTCGAGGCCAGCTTTCACTGAGGAGTCTCAAGGGATAATCATGTCTTTGATTTAGATTTTAGGTCTATGGTTTTAAAAGTCTCCTGTTTATAGAATATGTAAATATTCTTTGGGCTATAATACTAATACAAGAATTCAGATTTCCATTTCAGCTAAAAAAATTTTTAAGTTTGTTTTTGATATCCAAGTTATTGATTAGCAGACTGGACCAGGGAGTGCTCAGCAAAGGTGACAACATTGCCTTGGAAATGCTACTCAATACCTGTTCTTCAAAAATATGGCATGTGCTTATAATTTGGCAATTGATTTGGGTTTGTACCTGTGACAATGGCAACTCATTACAGAATTTAAATGTCATTACTGCATCTTAGATTTCTTATTTCTTAGATCAGTTTAATTATTGGCTCATAAGAAGCAGTGATACATACTTCATCACTTATAATTAGAAGGAGAGATTTAAAATTACTATCAAAAAGTATCATGAAGTGTGGGAATTTGGCTCAGTGGTGCAGCACTTGTGTACCTGGTCCTGGGTTCAGGCTCTAGCACTGTAGGAAAAGAAGGGTTCAAATCAGTGGTTCTCAACCTTCCTAATGCTGCGATCCCCTAATACAGTCCCTCATATTGTGGTGACCCTCAACCATAAAATTATTTTCTTTGTTATTTCATAACTGTAATTTTGCTACTGTTATGAATTGTAATGTAGTATCTGTATTTTCTGATGGTCTTAAGTGACCCCTGTGAAAAGGAACATTCTACCCCAAACAAAAGGGTCATGACGGAGTTAAAAACCACTGGTGTATGCAACTGAAGCCTTATTAGCAAATATATTTATTAATAACAATAAACTGTTATATTAGGCCAGCAGAGCAGCCAGCAGTGGCCTAGCAGGAAGCTTATAGGCCTGGTTGGGGCTAGCTTGCCTTAGCTGGAGGCCTATGGCAGGAGGCCTATAGGCCTGTCCTAGTGATAAAGCCTGAGACCAAAGATGGCCCTTTTCCCAATTAAATACACCAAGACCTTTTAAGACTTTTTTTTTAAAATACTTTATTTTTTTTTCTTCAAGTTACATCTCAGTAACAAACCCCTCCCTATTCCCCCTTCCTATCCCACCCTTCCACCCTCTTCCCCCCAGAAGTTTCCCCTTTTAGTCCAACAGATGGTTCCTTCTCTTATAACAGTAAGTATTATACAAAACAATAGATATAAATATGCCACATTTATGAGAGTTAAATGGCCCAGTATACCTTCCCAATGTCCAGTTTATACATATTTGGCCCCTGACTTTAACATTCTACTATCTAACCAACTCCATGAGTTTAAAGGTCTATATGTGACTCAACATTCATACTATCTTGCAACACACTTTTAAGAGTATCTTCTTAGATCTATAACACCCTCTTGATTCCTAAACAATTCAAAATTTAACTATGAAACTCTAGCTGTCTATTCTTCAACCACCTCAGAGACCTGAGAGGGATAAATATATTTGCTTATATAGGAAGTGCAGGGCCTGCAGCTTCCAAAACTAAGAAAGAACATACCAATGACTGCCTGGACAGTTCCCATTTTCTCTCCATACATAATTAAGAGTATATTTAACCACAATTGAATAGATCTTTGTATATTGATACAAATTTAAAGGTAACGCTTCCTAATGGTATCATACCTAGAGATACTTAAAAATAAAATGTGAAGCTCTGACCTCTTGATACCAACCGTCTAAAACGGTCTAGGATAGTTAAAACAAACTCCTAGTCATGCAAACATGTCACTTTGTTAGCTACTATGACAGTCTATCACAGATACTCTCTAAACTACCCAGTAATCAAGTTGCTAAGAGACAAGCAACATTTGCTTATCTAAATACAAGAGATGGGTAGGGCATCTTCAAAAACCCCAAGAGATCTGCAGAATATGGCATTTAAAGATGTTATCTTAAATCAAGATTTTTTTTTGATATCGAGACATATCAGTGCCTGACAGCACCCCCTATTCTACTCCAAGTAGAAGATAAGCATCGAAGAACCTCCACTATAAGATGGTTGAATTAGTGGCAAGCCTTTCTCTTGGCATGAAAAAACCCCTTGCACCAACTGCAGACAGACTGCTGTCCAAAAAGGACAAAACTTGGTAGCAGGGAAGTCAACAGCCTAACTCTGCCAAGACAGGGTAGGTAAGTCCTTCATAATCCCTGCTCTACAACAAATGTCTGTCAGAGAAACAGGACCCAAAGGCTGAAGACTGATGCTGGAATGTATGGAGAGAAAATGGGAACTGTCCTTTTAAGACTTTTTAATGTTTCAATGCTTAGGCTGTAGCTGGAGAGACTCTCAACTAGCTAATCTAAGTTAACCCGACCACCTAATCCCAACCAGCCATGTGGTTTGCTGTACCTTCGAAGTTCACATTGAGACTTCCTTCTGCTTCCAGAGCTCTGGCAGGTCTTCCAGTCTGTGAGGCTGGATCATCTGGGCGACTTGTCTTGTCTTCTTTAGTGTCTGATCCCTTTGTTCTGAAATTCTCACAAGTAACATATAGTTTCGTAATTACAAAAAATGCCTGGGACGTGCAGGATGCACGGATTAGTCAAAGAAGATTGTTTGCTCTTTATTTGAGAAGTAAGACATTTGTAAGTCTTCATTCATGCCATATGAAAGGATGCCATGTAATAACAGGTCATGTGGCTTCTATGTACCCAACAAGATATATATATATATATATATATATATAAATTTTTGTTTGTTCTTTTGTTTGTAGCCAAGATCTGTAGGCCTTCCCAGTCAAATCTGATTTCCATCAGTTTGGATGAAAGACTTAGCTTTTCTTTCCTGTTGACATAAACAGAAAGCTTCTCTCCCAAAATGACCTAGCCTTGATCCTCCATTTTGAAGTCATTATAGCTATAAGTTTGCTAAAATTAGCAGTCCATAGGTCTGCTATATTTTGATTTCCCATAAAGGAGATAAATAAAACCATCATTATTATTACCATATTAATTATTATTGCATATATATGGCTACATATAATCATTTTAAAGTTGAAAATTCAGTATAAGACTTACAGAATTTAAGTATTTTCTGCTGCAGTTAACATAAATTTATTAATTGATTGAGACAGATTTCTCTGTGTAGCTCAGGCTGTTTGTAGATTAGTTGGGCTCAAACTCACAAGGAACCTATCTGTCTCTGTCTTTGTCTCCCACATTTTGAGATCAAAGGCATGCATTGATATATTTTTTTCTCTTTTTCCTTTCCTTGGAGATTTAATTTCTGTGTGGATATATCTATTCTTATTGAGACAGGATTTCTCTGTGTAGCTTGGGCTATCTTGTTTGCTCATAGAGTTCTGTAGATTAAATTGCCTTCGAGGAACCTGTTTTTTTTCCTGGTCTCCCAAGTTTTGGGACCAAGGTATGAATTTACTTAATTGAATTACCTTTATTAAACAATAATATTAATTAAACCATTTTGTATTAGTCTGAGTTCCAATCCTCCCATGGGAGCCCCATTCTTGAGATTGGTTTAGAGTATCATGATAGGCTATTTTATGTTAGCTTTTGTTAATTGTTGGTGGAAGGAGGCGCATGTTCCTTCCCCAGCCTAATTCTGGGTCCTTACATTGACAAACAGAATATATCTCTTTTAGGAAAAAATGCCCTTGGAACTCTTGGAACCAGTTCTCCCATGGGAGTCCCACAGCTAAGGAGACTGGCTTGTCAATCCTTTCTCTTTATATAAATTTAAGATTATATGTATTTACCCATTAGATCAGTAAGGACATTATTATTATTTATTACTAAGCAAAAACTTACATAGTACCTTCAAGGAAAAAATATGTGCCATTTTGAATTATAGACTGTCTTTAGTAAGCAGCCTTATCTCATCAGCAGGGGGGATCCTGACCTGACTTCATTGTTTAGACTAGGCTGGACTCAAATTCACAGAGATCTACCTGCCTATCTCTGCCTCCAGTGTGATTAGGGATTAAGGGCATGTACTACTACTGCCCTGCTCAAATATTTCACTTAAATCTCGGATAATAATAACTCTGTAACGCAGAAAACAACTGTGAACTGCAGTGACATTTCAAATCTGTCCAAAATCCTTTAAAATCTCCCATTTTTACCATTGTCGAACCACAAAAATATCCTTTCTACCTCCCAAGAGATTCATGATTCTGACGAATTTAGTTTAACTAAATGAAAAGCCATTGCTTTGGACTGAGCTACTGCATTAGCATCAACACACTTATGCAAAGTGGGGACTATGGTGTGGAGATCCATCGCGTCAATATCTAAGCTGTTCACTGTTTATGTGGATGATTTGTCTTTCTGAGAAAATGGGAGAGAGATGATAGTTCCTCCCAAAACAGTTCAGTAGAAAGAGAGAGGAAGACGAGGGTTGAAATCAACAGTTTGGATTTATAGCAATTGTTCTAAGGTGGCCCTATCTATCTAAACTGTCCAATCAGGAAATTCCCAGTGCTGTAATCCACACAAGGAAAATAACCACAAGCATCCTGACCTCACCAAAATGTTTTTACTGTGTTGTTTCCTCATTCTGGCTCAGACTACTTTACAAAAACCCAATTGCACCCTCACCAAGAGTTCTGTCTGATTTGTAGGTGAGGTGGTGCAGTTCACGGATTACTAATAAAAGCCAATCCCACCTTCAAAACTTGACTTGTAGCATTTGAAGCTTTCCTTTTTATTGTTCTTGTTTTGATTTGGTTTTAAAACAGTTTTATTATATAGCCCCGACTGTCCTCAAACTCTATGTAGACAAGGCTAGCCTAGAACTCACAGAGAACCACCTGCTTCTGCCTCCCGAGTTCTAGGTTAAAGGCACAAGCCACCCTGCCCTCAGAACATACCAGACACATCACCTGGAACTGGTTAAATTATAAGATAGGGGTGAGCGGGAAAGAAAAACCAAAATGGCATAGCCATAAGGTTTGAAAGTAAGAAGCTGTGGCCAATGCTTGCAGTGAAGACAAAGACCTTTTGAGTTACAAACACAAACTCTCCACATGCAAATAAATATTAGCAAATCCAAGTTGCTATGCTCACTTGCCTGTGACTTCGTTGCCACTGCTATTTCAGAAAACCATCCACCTGGAGGTGACTACAAAGAACTATTCCAGGCACTACTTGTTAAATATGAACGAAAAAGGATTATTTAAGGGAATGATGAAAGAAAATGTTCAAAATACTTCAGCAAACTTGAAAACCTTACTATTTCAGATTAAAGCATTGTACTTTTTTTGTTTTTGTGTGGAAGGCTCTAGCTTGGTCTCCATGAGGGACATTCGGTTATTAAAAGCCACATCAGAGTTCACTGCCAATGACACATACTGTATCCTGGGTTTCTGAATCTGGGGTCTGCTCTGGTGCCCTTCATTTCTGCTCGGGGATTGTCAGTAATAATGATCAGGCTTCTGGTTTTGGTCTTCCTGCAGATACCAGGAACCTGCTTCTGATTCTGTGGAATGTTCCAAAATCATCAACACTGGTGGCTTACCCAGGTAGAAATCGGTGGCATGACAGGCCTTTATTTGGTTTCTGCAAATGATAAGGAGCTTGCTGTTTCATAGTGTTCGTGGTTAATCCACCAGATGAAGTCAGCTTTTTATTTGATTTTGTTGTTGTTGCTTGGTTTTGGGGTTTTGTTTTGTTTTTGTTTGTTGGTTTGTTTGTTTAGATTTAGATGATGTTTAGTATGGAACTTCAGCTAGCAGGATACTCATTATTTAGCCCAGGTTGGCCTTGTGCCTGAGGCAATCCTCCTGCTTCACCCTCCTGAGAGCTAGGAATACTGGCATGTGCTACCACATCCAGCTCACATTCTTAATATTTGGTTGTTTTAAGGGGATGTGACACACTGCTCCAGCGCATGTCACCATATCGCTTAAGGAAATAACACAAGCAAGACCTTGACTTTCTCCATGCCTTTCTCCCTGACTCAAGCCATGAAATAGAACTTCCTCTAAACCAGGTCATAATAAAACTTTCAATTTAGAGATGCCCACCCTCTACATGGAAGAGAGAAATGATCTTACCTAAATAGCACAGAAACGGCAGAAAGAATGTTACTGGTTGGTTTTGTTTTCTTCAGTGCTGGGGCTGAGGCAGAGCTTGTGTGGGCTCATCAAGTGCTCCACAGCAGTGCTCCACAGCAGTGCTCCACAGCAGTGCTCCACATAGCCCAGCCCTCGCTTGCTCAGATCCTTCTGCTTCTTACCATTGCATCCTTCTCAACATCCTCTCGTCATATGTCTCCTTGACTGCCCACACCATCAGACCTCAGCTCTTTTTTTTTAAATGTTTATTTATTACTTCAGGTTGCATCTCCATCACAGTGTCCTCTTTCTACCCCTCCCAGTCCTGCCCTCCCACCCTCTACCCCCTATCCCTTCCATCCCACTCCTCTGGAGTAGAGTGTACCTACATATCAGTCCCCCACCCCATTCAGCAGTCATATAAGGACCAAGAGCCTCCACATATACTGGGGGCCTACAAGGCAGCACCACTAGGGCAAAGTGTCTCATTGATAGGAAAAAAAGTCTATGTTCATATTCCCTTTGGTGCACTGGTTGTAGTATAGATATCCTGTACTGTATGGCTAAAATTTGATTATAAGTGAATAGATGCCATGTGCATCCTTCTGAGTCTGGGTTAGCTCACTCAGGATGAGCTTCTCTAGTTCCATCCATCTGGCTGCAAAATGCATGATTTCCTTGTTTCTGATAGCTGAGTAGTATTCCATTGTGTAGATGTACCACAGTTTTTTAATCCATTCCTCAATTGAGGAACCTCTGGGTTGGTCCAGTTTCCAGCTATTACCAATAAGACTGCTATGAGCATAGATGAGGAAATGTCCTTGTGGTTTGGTGAGGAATCATTTGGATGTATACACAGGAGTGGTACAGCTGGGTCTTGAGGTAGAGTTATTCCAAGTTTTCTAAGATAGTGCCAGACTGATTTCTATAGTGGTTGCACAAGCCTGCACTCTCACCAGCAATGGAGGAGTGTTCCCCTTTCTCCACAACCTTGCCAGCATGTAATGCCATTTGAGTTTTTGATCTTAGCCATTCTGAAAGGTGTGAGATGGAATCTCAGAGTCATCTTGAGTTGCATTTCCCTGATGATTAAAGATGCTGAGCATTTCTTCAAGTGTCTCTCAGCCATTAGAGATTCCTCCTTTGTGAATTCTCTGTTTAGCTCTTTTCCCCATTTTTTGATTGGATTATTTGGTTTCTTGGCATTTAATTTCTTGAGTTCTTTGTAAATTTTGAATATTAGCCCTCTGTAAGATGTGGGGTTGGTGAAGACTTTTTCCCAATCTGTAGGCTGCCGTTTTGTTTTAATGACAGTGTCCTTTGCTTTACAGAAGCTTTTCAGTTTCATGAGGTCCCATTTATTGATTGTTGGTCTCAGGTCCTGACCTGTTGGTGTTCTGTTCACAGATCTCAGCTTTACCTGTTCTTTGGGCCATTTCCAAAGGGCCTGGGGAGCTCATATTATACAAATGTAGCTGTGTTTTATCCCCTTAATCTCTTTTGTTGTGGAGTTCCAGCCTTGGTCAGAGGCAGGAGGAACTATTTCTTCTCCTTATATTTTTAATCCTTCTTTTTGAAAGAATCCATAATAAACTGGACCTCAGATCAAGTGTTTCTGAAGTTTTAGAAGAAAGTCGGTTGTGCCTTGTGCTATATTTTATGGCATTGCTGGGGACACTCAACTGCTGTGTGCTAAGTTTGGGGCCCAGTGCCATATGAGGAAGGGTCCCTAGGCATAGAGAGCATGCTCTAGTAAGTGAGCACATATTTTCAGATGAATAAATTAATGACATTCGTATAATTGAAGCAAGACTCGTGCTCCTTTACGTCTTGCTGTTTTAGAATAACACTTTAAGATAAATATGTAAATGCACTGTGTATTAGCCAAGCTGGAATGTTCTGGACTACTCTGAGTGCTCCCAAATATTGAGCCATTAAGGAGATTTGGACTTTGAATTCTCTGAGTTCCCGATTTATATGAAATATGGAATCTACTACAAACCCCAGATGATGTTGAAAGAAAAATGGCTGAATGAATGAGGGATGTTTATCCTCTTGGCCAAAAGAAGTGCTACACTACATTTGCAAGACTAGAACTAAGCCTTTTTGCTCCAGGTGACAGCTTTGAAAGTGACTGCCAAGTCAGTAACCAGTAATATTAACTTCTGCCAATTCACCATCTCCTCTGGTGACTTCTGGGGCAAACTCCTGCTTTGTATGCGTCCTTTGAGGCCTGCAATGACCTATCTTAGCTTTGCTTTTATTTTGAATGAAAGCAACATCTATAAATTAACAACACAAGACACAATTCTCAACTCAGTCTGGCAGCAAGTGAGGCTGGAGGAAGGGTTCAGAATTTATGTCAACAACAAGCCACGGAGATATCCAAAGATTTGTCTGGGTTTTGGGTTCGCGAGCATAAAAGTAAACACTCGTGGAGTCATTTGCATACAAAGGGAAAGCCAAGGCTGAGATATTTTTATTCCAGGCCATGGTCAGTGCTTTGTGCTTATGGTCAAGTAGCATGTATGATGCCAGCTCAGGGCATGCAAAGCCATTCCGTTCATGGCGAGGAACAGAAAAAGAAAGGAGGGGTGTATCCTACAAACCACCTACAAATCTTCATCACACTACCCAGAAGACCAAGCTTTTGGGGAGTCCTTAGGGGGACCAACTTCCAATTTTTGTATTCTTCTGAGAAAGGCATTATTGCTCACAACCAATAAGAATGTTAATCATTCATGTCACTGGATCAAAACTAGGAAATTTAGGAGAAAGTGTATTTCTGTGTGTGTGTGACAAGTAGCTTAGAAGTCAGAGTTTTACCAGCAAGACTCAGTGTCAGTACCTAGTCAGGTAACTTGAAGGCAATTACATTGCTTTGCTGAGTTGGTTTCCTCTTCAGTGAAATGAGAAAATAGCAACAACAAAGACGTATCAAGTTACTTTGTTTGGAGTTTCAAACTGGTATGCAAGAAGTCCATAGTAAGTACAAAAGAATGATAGCATAAGTTTATTACTATTGAAATCACTGTGTTTAATATAGTAATTCATGTTGTTTACACTGATAACTTCTGCAAACAAAATAGACCCATAATCAGAGCCAATAGAATTATTCTTATCACTTCTGCTTTAACAAGCATCATTGAATCTGAAACACCTGGATATTTTCTTTGGATTCTACTCTGACATTAGAGCATCTGGGATGGAACCAGAGGTCTAAGGCTGAGAAAGGCAAGGCCTCTGTTACTAACAGAGAGGCAGCCGGGGATGGGAGAACTGGAAGCCTGTTCCCCAAGGCGCAATCATTGACCCACTCCCTCACCCCTCACCACATGCACAGCATTCTTCTCATCTCCAAAGGCTGCGGCAGGTCCCAGCTCTTGCAGTTTCTCTTGCATTTTATTTTGATAAATGCTCCAAGCCACAGAGTGCCAGGAAACTTGATTCCTTTGCTTTTCAAACGCCAAACCTCTACCTGCCGAAGGAATGCTTAGATCAGAGCCCCGAGATGAAGAGTTCTAAGTTAAACTCGCAGTTCACCCTTACCCTATTGTGAGCTCTGTTCTCCAGCTCAGAAAATAGCTATAGGCGAAGCCTGTTGTGAGATACTTCCAAAAGGCTAAATAGGATTTGACAAATGTTCATTCTACCCTGCAAAGCTGGGTTGAGTGGAACTGCCTTTCTGTCTAAAACCAGCAATGATCTTGAAGGGATTATGTGTATTTTAATAAAATTATTCTACAAAGAAACATAGTTTTGATTCTTTGATGTGCTTTTAAACTGTATTCCTACAGTCCAAATGAGCTACACCTTGGTGTGGGGTGCAGAAACAGTAGGAGGAAAATTAGTTACCTTCAATGGCACCTCACTTTCCTTTCCTTCCATTGAAAGGAAGATGTGGTATTTCTTGACTATTAAACCTGCCAGGAACTATGTGTTTCACGTATAATGTAACAAGTCATTTTCCACCCAAGAAAGCCAAGACTCCAAGCAACTAAAGCTTGCCTATGTTCAGTGCTGATAAACAAGAGGATCCAGGAGTAAAATGTTATTTCAAAGGCAAGCTCCTTAATGAAAATGACAAAAATGCTGAGAATGTCAATTATGGAGTATTAGAATGCTACCATCCCACCGCAGTGAACGGTGTTCTAACACTGCTGCACTAACTTACTCTTCAGCACTGATTTCAAAAGAACTTGACTTGTTGTCTGTTCGTTATTATTGGTGTGTGTGTGTGTGTGTGTGTGTGTGTGTGTGTGTGTGTGTGTATGTGTATATGTGTGTGTATGTAGGCATGTATGTGTGTGTATGTGTGTGGTGTGCATGCGCTCACGCACACATACCACATGATATGGAGGCCAGAGGAAAACTTTTAGGGCATGGTTCTTTCCTTTTACCATGGCTTCTGCTAATCAAACTCAGGATCCCATGCTTGCACTTTAAGTCACTGTATCATCACACTGGTCTGCAAGAGAATGTTTCTAGGTCTGAGAAATTAGGCAGTATCAGCCTTTTCAAAAAGATGTATTTACTTTTATTTTACACGTATGGGTGTTTTGCCGGCATGTATATATGCTTACCACATGTGTACCTGCTTCCTGAAGAGATCAGAAGAGATGCCAGATTCCCTGGAACTGGAGTTATGGGTGGTTGTTAATCACCATGTGGGTGCTGGAAATCAAAGCCAGGCCCCCCAAAAGAGGAACAAGGGCTCTTAACTGCTGAGCCATCTCCGTAACCCCTTTGTATCAGCTTTTAATGGTTAGTTCTTGCTGATTTCTTAGCTAACATTTAAAAACATTTTTTAAATAGTTTTTTTATATAGTATATTCTGGTTATGGTTTCCCCTCCTCCAACTCCTCCCAGATCCTCCCCAACTCCCTGCTCACCCAAATCCACACCCTTTCTCTCTCTCTCTCTCTCTCTCTCTCTCTCATTAAATACAAACAAGTTTCTCCACAATAATAATAAAATAAGCAAACCAGAATAGGACAAAACAAACAGAGGGGGGAAATAGCCAAAAAAAAAGTAGAAGCAAAACACACAGATGCTGAGATACACACACAGAAAAATCATAGAGACAAAATTGCAAACCATACTTAACCAAAAGATCTCTAAGGTTTAAAAAAAAAAAATGCCCAAAGAACTGTAAGACAAAAATGCCATTTTGACAGTGGTTTGCAACTGGAGGTAGCTCCTGGGTTAGGTTGGGGACACTGTGTTCACTTCCCCTCTCAGCACTGAGACCCCATCTGACATCGCCCTGTGTAGGCTGCCACTCTCTCTGTCAGTTCATACAGCCCTGCTGTGTCTGGAAGCTTAGCTAACATTTTTATTAACTGTATTTCCTTATTATAAAATGGGTACCATAGAATCCACACAGGGTACAACCTCATCATCTCTATGTCCTCATTGCTGGCGACAATCCCTGACACTGAGAGAAGCTCAACAACATTTCTGATTGAATGACTTCATTGCAAACATACATCTGCTATAATTTAGAAGTCAGTCCCCATCAAGCCCATGTGTTAAATGCTTGGGCTACTGACTGATGTCACTGGGAGGTGATGGTGTTTTGCTGTCCATTCATAGTCCGGTCCTTTCTTTGTGTGATCCTGGCTATGATGGATGTATAATGGTTTTGCAGTACTATATGCTGGCATCATCATAGGATGCCTCACCACAAATCCAATGGCCATGGACTGGGCAGAAAATATGAAGGTAGGTAGTAGACCTTTCTTCCTTCACACCAATAGTATTAGGTGTTGCAACTAACATGCTCAGGATGATTAGTTACTAGGAAGGCAAATCAACCCTCACTTTCTTTCTGATGTGAAGAATGGAAATAGTTTTAATGCCTTATGGGTTTTTTTTTTTTCATCGCAACATAATCAAATTTCTCCTTGTTTTGAAGGTACTGGTAGCTATTTCATAAAATTTATAGAGCATCATTGTTCCCTATAACTTTGACATGATTCAAAACTGCGCTGTTGAATCTCAAACAATTATGGGATATATTATCAGTTTCTCATAAAGAGCTCGTTTTCAGAATTCCCTTAGTTATGGCAACAACAGAAGTGCCAGGATGATGTACAATGTATTGCTTTAGAATTGACATAGGGTTTCACACACAGGCTCCTTTGGAGAGAGCTCAGCTGATTGGGCCTAATAAAATGATGCCTACCTAGGTCATGAGTCCAAGCTCCTGGTAGAACCATTACTGATTTGTTCCCCGGACACAAGAATGATCTTGCCATCAGGGTTATTTCATGTTCCTCTCACAAGGAATAATAATAAGTTCTTCTCTAACTTCCACGCTATTGTCTCTTTTTCTTTGTTTCTTTTTCATTCCTAGAAACCTACATATCCAACCACAAAAAAAAGCAGGAGAAATAATCACTCAGGCAAGCTAGATGTTTATGCACAAATAGTGGGAATCATCTTGCCATAAAATCTACCAGTTATACATTAATCTCCAAAGAATTTAACCCGTGTTTCATAGTAAGTTGACTTAATATATTTGCTAATCAGGGGCATAAATGGTGGAATAAACAAATAATATGTAAGTTTAGAAAGAACCAGTTGACTTACATAAAATTAAACATGAAAAAAATGCCATAGCCATACATTATCATTTGGAATAAAGCTTCTGAGGCAAAAAAAACAAAACAAAAAACAAAAAAAAAACATTAGCTAGAAGTTTAGCTCAATGAATAAACAGCCTTTGAAATTACTTTATGAGTGAGGGCACATTTAGCATAAATTTACCACCTAGGCTCTCCTAGTAACTTTCTTGTAGTTACAAGAACACATGGCATTAAATGAAAACATAGCTCTCCCAAGGATGAACAAATCCAAGAGACAGATAGCCAAGCAGTCTACCTTTAATAAGTACTTGTGCAGTGCACGTTAAGAGCTGAGCGAGAAACTAGACTGGTGTCTTCTACTCAGAAAGAAAAAAATCACTCCTTTTGCTGGGAAAATGTGACATTTTAAAAATGGCTCTGGGTTGGGCCTGGAGAGACGGCTCTGTGGTTAAGAGTGCTTACTGCTCTATCAGAGGACCTGATGTGGCTCTAATCACCGGTAAATCCAGCTCCGGGGGACTGCAACCCCTCTGGCCTCCCCAGACACTTTTACTCAGATGCACATATCCACACTATACACACATACACACACACACACACACACACACACACATAAAAATAATAAATATAAATCTTCAAAATGACTCTGGATCATACTAGTTTGCTAACTCAAACACCTAATGTTCACTTAAATATAATTTGTTTTTCTTACTTGAAACTCTGGAGAAACAGTTTTTTAACTAACAATTTTAAAAACGGGACAATTATTCCTTCTGAAAATCAAAACAGTGCTGTTCTTATAGTGACCAAGCTACCATGTAGGAGCTGAGGCAGCAATACACTAAGCAAGCCTATGAATCACAAATGCACATCCTGTTTGTTTTTGTTGCTACAGTAAAATCTCAGTTGATACTTCTGCACAGCACAGATACCAACTGAGAAGGCAGGCTTTACTCAGAAGAGCTGAGATAGGCCAGATGTGGTCAGATCTGCTTATTGTCTCAGCCCTTGGGAGGCTGGGGAGAGAGAGCCATAAGTTCTCAGACAACATGGGAACAAGGTGAGACCCTGCCTCAGGGGGAGGGGAAAAGAAATAAAGGAAGCCTGGAGGGAGGGAAGGAGGGAGGGAGGGAGGGAGGGAGGGAGGGAGGAAGGAAGGAAGGAAGGAAGGAAGGAAGGAAGGAAGGAAGGAAGGAAGGAAGGAAGGGAAGGAGGGAGGGGAGGGGAGGGGAGGGAAGGAGGGTAGGAAGGAAGGAAAGAGAGGGGAAGAAAGGGAGAAAAGTCAAGGCAGCCTCTCTGCATTACTTCTAGTAAGCCAGGTTTTGGTCAATATTTTAAATATTGGTCCTTTTTGACTCACTTCCCCTTCCCCATCCTACTCCATCCCCACCCCTGCCCCCAAGACTCCTACATAGTCAGTTAAAGACATCCAGGGCCAAATGTGAAGCTGGGTACCTTTCTTTCATCTGTTTCTCACTCTTTTCCCTTCCATGTGCTGGGCCTTCCCTGTAAACTCCCCATTGCCCCACACTGCCTGCCATCCCGTGTCTCCATCCACATTAAAACCTGCCTTCAGAAGCATGTCCACATCAGATATTTTCATGGGGAGTCAGTTTCTATTCAAAGGGATTTTGAAAGATAGTTTCTTTCTTTTAACTAAATGATGATAAAGCAGTTCTGAAGGGGGATTTGATTTGGAGTAAACTTCTGTAAGAGTTTGGTCTTCTCGGGGAAGCATGAATAGAGGCAATAGAAAAGAGTAATATCTCAGTAGTTCCTTAGACTCAGGTTTGACCCCTCTCTAAGGCTTCATATCTTCTTGAAAGGCGGAAACAACATGTCCACACAAAGATGGCGCTAATATTAATGAGCACTTCATAAAAAGAACAAAAGCACAGCCTTTTGTGTGTGAGATGCGACACTTAAGACCTGTTATCTGAACAGATGGGCTCGGCTTCTCTTACTAGGAAGCCTGATCATCTGCTAAGTGTGAAGTGGATACAGTGGAGTAATAAACTGAATGGCGTTGATGGACTAAAGTCACTGCCATGGGAAATGGCATCAGACAGTGGGAAGCTTTGGGCCAGCTGGGACACCCGTCACGGTGGGGCATTTCTCTGTGGGACTCTGATGCCTTGGGGTGGAGTCAGAACAGACTTGACTAACTAGCACTGTCCGAGAGCCATTTGAGAGGGATTCTTGCCAAGAACTGCATGGTTTAGTCCTTCACAGGACTAGAGAGAGGCTAGCACTGGAGTCTGGTCTCTATCAAAAGCCCACTAACCATTCGTCAAAAAACGCTCTGTCTTTGGGATCCCAGAATCCTGAAGGGGAGTCTGCTGTTCACCAGGGAATAGAACCTGGCTTGGTTATGACTGTGTGAGATTCATTCCTCAGCTCAGAGGCCCTGCCTAAGCTTTCTTCTCTCTTTTTTTTTTTTTTTTTTTTTGGTTTTTCGAGACATGGTTTCTCTGTTTAACAGCTCTGGCTGTCCTGGACTCGCTTTGTAGACCAGGCTGGCCTCGAACTCGCAAAGATCCGCCTGCCTCTGCCTCCCAAGTGCTGGGATTAAAGGCGTGCGCCACCACCGCCCGGCTCTCTTTTCTATTTTAGTATAAACCAAAAGGGAACGATTCAGAGTGTGGACCAAGGTCATAGATGGTTGCTTACCTCATCACTTTGCCGTCCCTATCACCACTTTTGATGTCTCATCATTTGTGGCTAGACTCTGGTCATCTTTTGTTTATTTGTTTTTATTTAGATAGATGCAAAAGGTAGCTTCTATGTTGGTACACCTGTGCCAACTATTTTTGACAGCCTTGGGATGGTCTGGCTGTTGATTTTCATTAAATGTGCTGCTGCCCTTCTGAGTGGTGTGGCTGGGCTATTCCAAACCCCTCTGTGTCTTTCTCATCAGACAGTGGTTTTAAACATTGCATCCTTGCCTGAGAATTTACCAGTAGACTTCATTGAGTAAGGTCTTTCACGGTTTCAGCACTTTGAATCTAGGTTTAGAGTTTGGTTTAGTTTCTTTTCCCGTTTACTTATTTTTGTTTTCTGTGGGCTTTTTAATATTTTTACACTTGTTGCATTTATTCAGCTTGGTATATCATAAGTTTCTTGCATCTGTTTTGTATCTGTTAGGGAGTCTGAGAAGTCCTGAATCACTGTTTCTCTGAGTGTTTCTCCTCCCTCCCATCCCTTCACCTCCCCTCAACTTACCCCAACTCACCTCCCCTTCCCTCCCTTCCTCTCTTTTCTCTCCTATCCTCTCCTCCACTCTTTTCTTTTGGGTATTTCAATTATGTGGAGATTTCTCCTGACAACGGCGGAAGTCTGACATCACCAAAAAGCCCCTGAGACTGGCACTAGGACGACCAACTCCCTTTCTTCAGCTGAACCCCCTCTTTCCTCTAATTTGGGGATCCTAGATCCCCAGAGACATGCCATGCTCCAAACCCTCCTCTAATTTCCCCATGCTAATGTGGTCTGGTGGCGCTTTGACTTTCAGCCAATGACATTCAGTCTAGGCCTCTAGCCTCCCTGGAGTTTTCTCTACCCTCACTGCCCATGAATTAATTAGGCATTCCATTTTCTCTCTTCTGAATGGACAATACCCAGGGAATCAAATATATCCCCTTCCTAGTAGGTCACTCTCCAGCCACAGCTCTCTTTCTGTTTGCCTATATTTGTGTTTAAAGAGTGGGAGTGACGTTCTGTTCTGATCTCTTCTTATATGAGTGGAAACTGAAACAGCAGATGCCTCACATTTTTTAAGACTGTTTCTTTGGAGGCTGTCACAACTTGCCAAAGCTATCAGAAGTGCCAGAGGTCTTGAGTGCTGCGGGTGGGGTGTGGGGGGATGGGGAGTGGGGTGGGGTGGGGGGGGTGGGGGGTGGGCATATGAGGCAATCACTACATAAGGGGATTCTCCCGAAAAGTTGAGTGCACTGTCCAGCTTACTCTCCAGCCTTCATTCCGAAGACAAACAGACACAACAGGGGTGATGTCCAAGCATTTCCCGTTTTTAATGTTTTGTCCCCTAGCTTATACACAGAACCAAATGCGTGTTTCCACATGAGGCTATGTGGGCCAATCACATTAAAGGTCATCCTATTACATCACATAGCACAAGCTTGGTAACATGGTTACATGCACTGATCACAAGCACAGAAGTATTGCTCACCAAATTAGCTATACCTATGATCGAGCTTCAAGTCCTCCCCAGCATCTTCTGGCCTAAGGTGTACCCAGAAAGCAGAGGTCTTTAGGGTTGGGGGGGGGCCTCTTCCAAATTGCCTGTCGCTCCCTCAGGGACCACTGTGATTCCTCCTCATCCAAAATGTCATCATAAAAGGCTTTATGATCCATGATAATGAAGGCATCTGCCTGGTCCAGGATATTCTGACCTAATAAGTTTGCATTGAGCCCTGAAACAACCAAAAGTCTAACCTCCCCTGTGGATCCATCCATGACTTTCCATAGAACCCAGTCCTGGCTTTCCTCTGACTGGGTATTCCCTCCATCTCCTAAGATTGAGGGCCCAGGGATAAGTTTCCAGCTGTGAACGACTTTCTTTTTTCTTAACATAGTCTGGTCTGCATCTGTATCTATCAGGCCATGGAACCTATTTCCTGCAACGGTAGTGTCCATTTTGGGCCATATCCCCAGACAATGGGTACCTTCCAATTTGCCCTGGATGCCTCCAGGCATTCTTACAAGGCCTCTGTGTGAAGCTGTAACCAGGGGAGGGCCCTTTAGATAATTTAATTGGCCATTGGGCTTCTGATTTTCCTCCTGGGGCTAAAGGGGCTGGAGGTTGCCC
Organism: Lophiomys imhausi; assembly: GCA_907164525.1. NCBI lineage: Eukaryota > Metazoa > Chordata > Mammalia > Rodentia > Muridae > Lophiomys > Lophiomys imhausi. Next base: position 1,476,687 of record CAJQZJ010032097.1, read on the forward strand.
CACCTCTAGTTTAAAGGTGGAAGAGGCTTTCCTTCAATGTAAAAGTGGGATTTTCATTCTCTCTGCCAATGGAAGTCCTTGCAACAGTGGGCACCCAGAGTAGATGATCTTAAAGCTGTTGGTAAAGGACCAGCATTCGCCCCCTCATCCCCCTTTCTTAGGGAACTCCCTCTTGAAGTGTTCTGTCTGTCCACATCAAAAACATTGTTTCAGTCCCTGAGACCCATCCATTTCAGGGGTCGGTCCACCTTGAGAGGCAGCCAAAGTAAGAACCTTGGTTACAGCTTCAGTTAAGGCATCTGTCTGTGCCTGCAAGACAGTAGTTAGGGACTGTGTGTGAAGGCCCTGTATCCCCACATCTTTGGAACAGATTATCCATCTTTCATTGACCATTCTTTCTGTCCTGCACATGCTAGTTTATGGTCTGCATTCATTCCATCCCATACCAGCATTTTAATAAATTGTTCCCTTAAGGGGCCAGAGGGAAATTTCCTCTGCATGCTTCAAGTGACCCTATGTATAAAGGTGGAGAGATCCTCATTTGGCTTTTGTGTTATACCTGAAATGGGGGTCTCGGAGGGTCCCTCCTCCAGTTTATGCCATGCTGCAAGTCCTAGAGCCCTGACCTGATCAGTATAGGGAGGGGATAGCAGCCTGTTGTAAGCCTGTACTATATTGGTCAGCAGTCCCTGATAACATGCAGAAGGTAATGGGTATGGCTGGCTGGGCTTGACCACTTTGATCAGCCTGTATGCGGCATTCCTTCCTATACAGGGTGCACCATTTAATGAACATATTACTAGGGAGCATGGCTCAGCATAGTGCCTTCTAATCTCGTGGGGTGCATGGCTGATGAGCTAACCCCTGCAGGACTGTTTCCACCCAAGGAGAATTAGGCCCATCCTCTGCTACTGCCTTCCTAAATTCCTTTAAATTGCCTGCCTCCCATGGATGCCAGGCCTGGCCCCTCCTGGACTGGGGTTAACGGGAAATGCCTGAGGCTCAGATCTTGGAGGCCCCTGGCAGTATGTAGGGGCAGGGGAATAATTTCCTCTCCCAAGGTGGTGGAGCCTCTTTAAATGGCAGAGGGGAAGGGCTGACAGGTGTAGTAAGGTGTAGCCTTTCTCACTTGGGGGCCTGTTCCCTTTTCTCTTTAATTTCCTCTCTCTTTTGTTCCTCTCCCTCATTCTCCTCAGGTAATTTGCCAGCCGGGAAGTGGAGTCTTTTGATTTCCCTTCATCCCTTGACCTCTCAGCAGTGAATTGGTCCCACTCTGGCTCTAAAGCAGGTTTGGAAATCAAGGAGTCTCCCCCATACTTTTGCTGTTGAAAACAGGCCTTAAGGGCCGATAGTATTGGGAAAAGTCCCAGAGGGAAATCTTCGCCCTGCTCAATCTCTTGCCATGCAACAAGGCACGCAATTCGATCCCATGTCTCCCAACAAAACAAGTTTGTAGAACTACCCATGGCACAGTTCGTAGAACCGCCTCCCAGACCTTGGTAGCTTGGATCTTGGGAAGTTCCAAACCTCTGCTTATAAGCATATATTTCAGCACTTTAAGCGCAGGCTCTTTAGTTTTTGAAGTTGTTTGCCCCATCCTTTCGGGGATCACTCACCTCATTGACCGATTGGCCCTGGACAGTCTCCTCCTGTCCCCCATGTAAATAGAAGTTTCTCTTCCTTCCCCACATTCAGGAGCCAGTTATGCTGAGGAGCCCATATGGGGTGATCACTACATGAGTGAGTGTGCTGCCCACTGACTCTCCAGCCTTATTCTAAAGACAGACACAACAGGGGTAATGTCTAAGCATTTCCCATTTCCCATTTTTAATGTTTGTTCTCTGGCTTATACACAGAACTAAATGGGTGTTTCCACATGAGGCTATGTGGGCCAATCACATTAAAGGTCATCCTATTACATCACATAGTACAAGCCTGGTAACATGGTTACATGTACTGATCACAAGCACGGAAGTCTTGCTCACCGAATCAGCTATACCTATGATCCGGCTTTAAGTCCTCCCCAGCAACTTCTGGCCAGTGACATCTTAGATATCTCCCACAAGTTATTTCATTTTCCCAGCCATGAGGCATTTCTCATAAGCCTCCATTTCCCGGGTCCCCACACTTGAAGGGCACAGGCAAAAGGCAACACTGCATGTTAGCACAGAAGAGCTATTTTTAGCTGGTTCTACTAGTGAAGAGGTTGCTATGATGGCAGGAACCCAATTATTCAAGGGAGTCAGGATCTGGAGGTGAAAAAGTGCAGAATGAAGCCAGGGAAGTGGAAGCATTAACAGGTAAGCTGGGGTATTCCACAATGGGCTAGAGAAGGAGACAAAGCCAAAGATGGGTTGTGGAGTGAGGAAAATGGAAGGACTGTATATGTAGAGGTTCAGCAGGACCAAGGAGTTGGTTCTCAAATGTGGGAGAGCCAGAGGAGCTGCTTCATGAGCTGAGGGAGGGAGAGAGCCAACATCTCCTTCAACAGAGAGAGCAGTGGAGCAATCCTACTTCATGAAGGAGAAATCCCTCATGGAATGAAACTCTCAAGTCGTATGGTCAACTGGAATGGCAGGTCCATTAAGATGGTGCTGAGAGCAACTGTACATGAAGAGAGTTAACACTCTCCCCCAACAGAAACTTTGACTTTAGATTTCAGGGAAGAAGCAAGATTACTCTGAACAAAGGGATCAAAAGCCAAGGAGGAGCAACTTTAGGGGTTACCAAAATTGAAACAAATAAAAAGGAGGCAGAAAGGTGAGATGTGAAGAGGGAGAGCTACCACTGTGGTGGATTAGCAGTGTTAAAGAAGCATCCCACTATCAATGTACCCAGTTCAGGTAGATACATTCCTTACGCTTCTGACCTCACCTTGTTAGGATGAGAGTTGTTCATTCTGCTACGCATATGCCCATATCAGCTACTTGTCCTACCTGTACACTGCTCATCATTAGCAGTCCCTCACAGCTGGAGGCAGACAGATGTTTGCCTCTATGAGTATTAGTTCTCTGTCCTCTACTCTGCTGCATTTTTATCTCTTTTCCATGTCTCCACATATATTCTGTCTTCAGGATGCACTATCTTCTAAAGCCTGGCCCCAAAGAGAAGCATCCTATGAATTCTTCTCTTGTCCTATGTGTAAGACTTGGGTTATTATGTGCATGGAGATCTTTTTTATTTTCATGACTGAGCAGAGTCGGCTCAATTTGCAGGTTCTACAGGGGAGATCAAACACACAAAAAGGTACCTTCCAGCTGTCTGAAGTAAAACGTGTGCAGTGTGCATCGTGAAGCCCCTGAAGCTTTGAAGCTTTCCTGCCCTTCAAGATTCAAAGGAGTGCCTTAATTTCTAATCAAAGTCACATGGAGAATTCAGTGTTTCTCATAAACAGTTTTCACTGTTATGACCACCAAATGTGTGACCAGAAAAGCTCATCTTGTTTTAAGGTAATTATTTTGCAAGGAGGTTGGATTGGCAGTTGGATATGCATGGCTATGAAGGCAACAGCAACATGGATAGAGAGAATTCATATGCAATATAAAACTTGTCATGCTCATGTAAGTGATAAGGGAAGAAAAACACTAGATAATATTCTCATCTCTGTCAAATTTCAGGCTTTCATGGATGTACTACCGAGAACTGAGACAGACAGAAGGGTCACTCACAAATAAGGTAACAACAAGAACCCAGAAAGTTCACTAGCTGGGATCAAAACTGACTGGCTTTAGAACAGCACACAAGTGCTGAGATTCTAGGTGATTGATGATCTACAGTTTTGTTATTGAGGAAATCCTCCTTTCTATCAACCTATCTCAGGCCCAGAATGGCTTTCTCCACTCAACTCAGCTACAGTATTTTCATAGCATCAACTTAGTCTAATAGGTCTATAATTGTTTTGTGGCAAGGATTGCTCCACATTGTGTACTCAGATTCCACATTAACACAGAGGTAAGAGAGAACACTTGTTCTCACAAACACAAAAGCCAACTGTGCTACTTGTCAACTGCTTTTGCAGTGATCCACTGAGTAACTTGTGCCAAACAGACTGGAGTCAAGTTGCTGGTATTTTTTTTTAAAGGAAAGAAAATATCTAGGTATAGTTATGTGTCAGTTTCCTACTCAAAATGCAGAGGGCAAACATGTCTGCAAGCATAGTTATCTTTACGGAAACCAGAATGCTTAACTTTTTAAAAATATCTCCAAAAAAAAATTTTACAGGATGCATTCTTCCCTAAATTTTGCAGCTACAAATATCAACCTGTGTGTTATGTAGTGTAAATCTACACTAAAATGTTATAGATGCAATTTTTAAAACAATTTTTTCACAAACATAAACAATTTCTGAGTCTTCATATCATCTTTGACTATTGATATCCCAGCCCTCGACTCTGAAGTGTGTTAGCAGCAGTAGAGCTAAACCCACATTTTAATACACTGGCGTTGACATTTGTGAATTGCTGCTGACTCCTTGTCAGCTCTTCCTAATGCAGCTGACAGTCACAGCTGGGAGCTGAAGGGTTGACTCTCTCATCCTCTTATCCTTATAGTAACGTGTATTATTAGTCTTACTTTGCCTTTGAATTTCCTGTACAAGGTATTCCCTCAGCCACTTGTTTGATAACTGTGAAGATTTATTTCAGTAACTATGTAGGTAAAAATATAAAATAAAAATGTAAATAATAGCATCAGAAAATCCACTTAAAGGGATGCAACTGCTCTACATGGAGCATACTGAGAATGCTCTATCACTTGGAAACACTGGTGTCAACCCCCTATATATAGTGGAATTCTTCCTCTTTCTACAAGATACCTTCTACAAAAGATAGATTCTACAGCATGGGGCAAGGAGCTGGTTCAATCAGTAAAGTATTTGCCACACAAGCTTGAAGACCCATGTTTAGATCTCCAGGATCAATGTTAAGTTTAAAAAAATAAAAATAAAATCAGGTGTTCCACCATGAAATCCAAGCACTGAAAAGGCAGAAAGAGGAGGATTCTTTGGGCTTGCACACCAGTATGTCTAATTTAATTGATGAGGTTCACATTCAATGAGATAGCCTGTCTCGAAAAAATAAGGTGGTCAATAGTTGAAGAAAACATTCAACAGTGACCTCCTGCATATACACGCACGCGTGCGCGCGCGCGCTCACACACACACACACAACAATCACACATGCAGCGGATAAACAACATTGTTTAAAAAAAAAACAGTACACAGTAACAAGAGAAAAAAGTAGATGAATTGGACTTTGTTTAAATTAACAATTACACATTAACAAAATTACACATCAAAAGATGGTAGATCAGCAGAGTGAAAAAGCAGCTCACAGAAGGGGACAAAATATTTGCAAAGCATATAGTGATGAAGAATCCATACACAAAATATGAAAATCAACCCAACTTAAAAATAAGCAAAGGGCTTCAGTAGACATCTCTCCACAGAAGATACATGAGTGAGCAATAAATACAGGCTGTCCAACATTGCAATTGACCAGAAAGTGAAAATTAAAACCATGGCAAACTATTTCACCTCTGTTAGTCTGCTTATTTTACAAAATGAATAGAAACATAAAATAAGTTCTACTGAGGATATAGAGAAATTCGAGTACTCACACATTAGTGATAGGCACCGGAAAGAGTATGGTCATGGTAGGGCAAGTTTAATGGCTCTGAAAAGAGGTAATCATATCATTGATACAGCAAATTCAATTGTAAGTATTGATCCAGAAACATTGAAAGCAGAGATTCAAACAAATACTTCAATACCAGCTTATAATAGATAAAAGATAAGAGCAACCAATAGCTGAGTGGGCAAACAAATGTGATTTGTACTTGTAATAGAATATTCTACTGCTCTATGATAAAAATCAAATTATGATATCCTTACAACATGGATAGACCCTGATAACATTATACTAAGTGAAATAAGCCAGGAACAAGAGGATGAATACTGCATGATTTCCTTATATTCAGTATCTGGAATAGGCAAATTCATGGAGGTAGAATGCTGTATAGACACCATCATCTCTGGGTAAAAGGAGAAAGAAGAATACAGAACTTCTATTTAGGGCAATGCAAAGTTCTGAAAACACAAAGCTGATTTCAGTCTGCTACATTATGAATGAATTTAATGCCAGTGCATTATGCTTCCGCACATTAAAAAAAAATCACCAAAGCTTTAGTAATGTCTTATTTTCAAGGCTAATTGAAGTTAAAACTTCATGTACTTTTGTTTCTTCTGTATCTTTATAGGGTCTTTCTCAGTACCCCACCCCCAGGGTCCTCTAATGTGGAAAATACTGGGCTATATTAGTCTCAATCAAACTGTACCTATAAGTGATTTAAAGGTGACACTATCCCTTCCCAGATGACACAAAGCTGACAAATGACTCATGGTCATCATAAAATGAAGCCATTCATACCTTAAAAGGTGTCACATAGATGTTGAGCAGATATCCAGCCTGCACTCGAGCCGCACCACAAGAGCAAAGGTAAGTGAGATTATTTTTTTCCGGAGTTTCCAACATGGTGGCACAGCGTGCACTGTAGCGGAGAGGTAGAGACCTAACCCAGTCACAGCAAAGCAATTAGGAGCCAAGACTGCCTGCAAACAGTGTGTTCTCCACAAATACTGGGGCGGGTGGGTCACTCACCCTAGCACCCAAGCATCTGAGGCAGTCTGCAACAGGCACACTGAGGCTGGCATCTGTTGTGGGTGGAGCTCCCTGCCTGCATAGTCAGCCTAGCTGGGGAGCCAGAACGACTGGGTCAGTGAGAGGAGAACAAAGACCCAACCACAGCTCTACCTGCCTTTCTGAGGAGACCTGTCAGATCCGAGGTTCCCTAGCCCTCTCCCCACTCCAATCCCCTCTATATTAGTCCAATTGGGTCACAAGCAGTTGAGGAGAGCAGCAGCCACCCTCCTCTCCGAGAGCCAGTCAGTCTATTACAGGAACCTGCCCACCATCTGGAGGTAAACACCAGGATCTCAGGATCAGCCAACCCCAAGGGCAGGGAGTTTTCCTGAGCACCAAGGTCAGGTAACAAAAGAAACAAACAGATAACACCTGGGTCCATCTGATGACAAAAGGTCAGCGCAAGAACATGGTAAAAAAAAAAAAAACAAAACAATAGGATGTCTCCAGATCCTAGCAATAATGCTACAGACATCTCTGGACAGCTGAACCCAATTGAAGCAAAGGAAAATGACCTTAATACTACACTTATATTAATAATAGAAGGCCTAAGGGAGGAAATCAAATACCTCAG
>CAJQZJ010032097.1:1484358-1501296 GCA_907164525.1 Lophiomys imhausi
GCACAAAGGGACTGAACATCAAATGATTCTATTAACATTTTTAACCATTTTTCCATTCTTATTTGGGCCCCAAACAGGTTTACTACGTCCCAAATCAGCAGGAAGTCATTTTAAGAGAACAACGTCCCATCCCCAGAAGGTGGGGAGGGTGTTCTTCCCCTTTGGTTATTTGATAGATAATAGAAAATTTTGTTATTTAGGGGAAAAGACTACAAGCTGTTAAATGGTCTTGTTAAATGGGTTTTGGAGGTTAGACCCAGGGACTTCTCTCTTTTGCTTTTCTGTATCCTCCTTTCTCTCCTATATAGGAGTGAACAGACTTGAGAAAAATGGGACATAGACATAGTATAGGAAAGAACAAGAAAAAAGGACAGATTATTGAATATAGCTTTATACCTTTGTATACTGATACAAAATTAATATTATATTTGGCTAAATTGGTATTGATCATTGTATATTAATGCAAATTTAAGATTGTATAGGGCTACATCGGTATTGATCTTTGTATATTGATACAAAATTAAGATTATATTTGGCCACAATGGTATTGACCCTTGTATATTAATGTAAAATTAAGATTGTATTGGGCGACATCGGTACTGATCTTTGTATATTGATACAAAATTAAGATTATATTTGGCCACATTGGTATTGATCCTTGTATATTGATACAAAATTAAGGGTAACGCTTCTTAAAGGTATTGTTTGTAGTAATACTTAAAAATGAAATGTCAATTTTTGACCTCTCGCTACCAACCGACATAAACTGTTTAGGATAATTAAGAAACGGAAACTAATAGTCATGAAAACGTGTCATTTTGTTAGTTACTATGACAGTCTATCACAGTTATTTTCTAAGCTACTCAGAAATCAAGTTGCTAAGAGACAAGCAATATTTGCTTATCTAAATATAAGAGATAGATAGGGCATCTTCAAAAACCTCAAGAGATCTGCAGAATATGGCATTCAAAGATGTTTTCTTAACTTAAGATTTTTTGATATCGAGACATGTCAGCTTCTGACAGCACCCCCTATGTTACTCCAAGTAGAAGATGAGCATCGAAGAATCTCCAGTGGGAGATGAGTAAATTGGTGGTAAGCCATTCTCTTGGCAAGAAAAACCACTTGCTTCAACTGTAGACAGACTTCTGTCCAAAAAGGACAAAACTTGGAAGCAGGTAAGTCGACAGCCTAGCTCTGCCAAGACAGGGTAGGTAAGTCCTTCATAATTCCTGCTCAACAACCAATGTCTGTCAGAGAAATGGGGCCAAATGGCTGAAGATTGATGCTGTAATGTATGGAGATAAAATGGGAACTGTCCAGGCAGCCAGTGGTATGTCATTTCTTAGTTTTGGAAGCTGCAGGCCATGCACTTCCTATATAATCAGATATATTTATCCCTCTCAGGTCTCTGAGGTGGTTGAAGAATAGATAGCTAGAGTCTCATAGTTAAATTTTGAGTTGTTTAGGAATCAAGAGGGTGTTCTGGATCTAAGAAGATATTTTTAAAATTATGAGGCAAGTTAGTATGAAAGCTGAGTTAGATAGAGAACTTTAAACTCATGGAGATGTTTAGATAGTAGAATGTTAAAGTCAGGTGCCAAATACATATGGACTGGACATTGGGAATGTATGCTAAGCCATATAACTCTTATAATTGTGGCCTATTTATTTCTGTTGTTTTGTATTGTATTTATAGTTATAAGAAAAAGAACCATTTTTTGAACTGAAAGGGAGAGCTGTTGGGGGGAAAAAGAAATACCTTAAACTAAAAAAAAAAAGAAAAGGAAGGGAAGAGGCTGGGGGGGGGTTGAGGGAGAGGAGGGTGGAAGGGTGGGACTGGAGGGGGGAGTAGGGAGGGGATTGTGATTGAGATGTAACTTGAAGAAATAAAAAATAAATTATTTAAAGAAAGAAAAGGTGTCACATAGCTTCTCCAAGATGGCGGCACACAACTTGCACTGTACACCAATAAAAGGAGCTCAGTAACTGTAAAAAGAATGAAAGGACACACCACTGACCCTGAAACACACACATCTGTGTTTCCCCCGACCAAGGAGGACCACTCCCAGATTCCAGAAACACAAGGATACCAGCCACTGGCCACCCAGACCTGCCTGCCTTAATAAGGTCAGGTACGGCTCCCAGTGACACAGCACCTGGGCCCCAGTACCTAGCCACCAGGTGCTTCCTGCGTTCCCAAAGAGAGCTCCTTGGAGAGGTCACACCATGAGCCCCAGGGTCATTTATCCTGGTCTCAGGGGTCCAGGTGCATTCTGCATCCAGAGAGAGTTCCTCAGAGAGGTCTCACTTGTGGCCACAGAGGTGCTCCCCTGCCCTCTGGCCTCCAGGAATTTCCAGCAACCCAGGTCAACAGCTGCATAGTGCCAGACACAGTCAAGATTCTGGGCTCCAGGTTCCCCCGTACCCCCAGAGATAGCTCATTGGAGAGGCCTTTCTCCGAGCCACAGAGATGCTCCCCCCCCACCCCCGACCTCTGGCCACCAGGTGCTTCCAGCAACAAGGGTCAAGCGACTAGTATCAGAGACATTCGGCCAGGCTTCTGGCCACCAGGCAACTCCATACCCACAGGAGAGCTTCTCTTAGAGGTCTTCCTCTGAGTTCTGGGGATTCTTACCCCCCCCAACCTTCCCACCCCCTACCCCCGCCACTAGGTACATCTCTGAGAAAGTTTCTTCTAAAGGGCATCCACTGAGCCCCAGGGACGGTCAGCCTTGGCTTAATCCCTCCAGGTACTTCCTACATTCAGAGAGAGCTTCTCTGAGGGGTTCTCCTCTGAGTCCCAGGGATGTTTTCACTGACCTCTGCCTCTAGAAACCTCCCATATCGCTGGCAGAGCTTCTGATAGAGAGTCTCTGAGAGGTCTCAGAAGTCTCAGAGAAGCAGGACCCTATATTTGACCTCCAGATGTTCCCGGGTTCTTCAATACGTCGTCTTCCCTGCTACTCTGCAACCCTACCAAGCTTCCCCTAAGTGATCCCCTGTGTGGCAGGGTCATACAGGATCATATAGGAACATCCAAGATTCAGACTAGGACTCTTTCCAGGGCACCAAATCTAGTGGGCACCAGGAACAACCAACCAACAACAAAGATAACCAGATGGTTAAAGGCCAACCAAGAAACACAAGCAACAAAAACCAGGGCAATATGGCACCATCAGAACCCAGCTATCCTAGGACACCAAGTCCTTTCCTTCCTAACACAGAAGAAACAAGAAAATGACAAGAAAACTATATTTATGAAAATGATTGAAGCGTTAAAGAAGAAAATTAATCCCTTAAAGAATTTAAGAAGATCACAATCTAACAAATAAAAGAAATGGAAAAATCCATTAATGACATCCAGGAAAACTCAGTCAAATGGGAGAAGGGAGGGGACAAAGTTATTAAAGAAATACAGGCAAAGACAATCAAGCTGGAGAAGGAAATGAATAAATTGGTACAAGACCTGAAAGTGGAAATGGAAGCAATACAGAAAACACAAGCAGAGAATATCCTGGAGCTGGAAAACCTAAAAAAAATAATCAGAACTACAGACACAAGCATCACTCACAGGCTGCAAGAGATAGAAGACAGGATCTCAGGCGTGGAAGATTCAATTGAAGAAATTGATTCATCAGCCAACCAAACTGAGAAAACTAAAAACTTTCTCACCCAAAACACTCAAGAAATAAAGAAATTAATGAAAAGATAGAACCTAAGAATAATAGGAATAGAAGAAAGAGAAGACTCATAACTACAAGGATCAGAAAATATTTTCAACAAAAATCATACAAAAAAAACTTCCCAAACCTAAAGGAAGAGCTGCCCAGAAATGTTCAGGAGGCTTACAGAACACCAAATAGGTTAGACCAGAAAAGAAATTCCTCCCACCACATACTAATCGAAACACTAAATGTACAAAAAAGAAAGAATATTAAAAGCTGCAGGGGAAAAAGTTCAAATAAAATACAAAAGCAGACCCATCAGAATCACACATTACTTTTCTTCTGAAACTCGGAAAGTCAGAAGGACCTGGGCAGAGGTCTTGCAGGCCCTAAGAGACCACAGATCTCAGCCTACACTACTATACCCAGAAAAACTTTTAATCACCATAGATGGAGAAAACAAGATATTCCATGAAAAAAAAAAAAACAAAATTTAAACAATATCTATCCACAAATCCAATTCTACAGAAGATTCTAGAAGGAACACCTCAACCCAAAGAAGGTAACAACACCCAAGAAATCACAGTAAACAAATAACCCCACTGCAGCAAAACCAAAAGATGCATGCAAACACGTTACCACTACCTACATCCAAATAGCAATCAATGGTCATTAATATCTCTCAACATCAGTGGACTCAACTGCCCAATAAAAAGACACAGGCTTATTGAATGGATCCTTAAACAAGACCCATCATTTTTCTGCTTACAAGAAATGCACCTTACCAACAAAGATAGACTTTACATTAGAGTAAAGGGCTGGAAAAAGGTTTTCCAAGCACACAGTCCCAGGGAGAAAGCTGGAGTAGCCATCCTAATATCAAATGAAACACACTTTCAACAGAAATTAATCAAAAAAGATAGGGAAGGACACTACATACTCATTAAAGGAAAAAATTCATCGAGATGACATCTCAAAACTGAACATGTATACTCCAAATACAAGGGCACCCACATTTGTAAAAGAAACTCTTCTAAAGCTTAAAACTCACATTGATCCCCACACATCAGTAGTGGGAGACTTCAACACCCCATTCACAACAATGGACGGGTCATTGAGACAGAAACAAAACAAAGAAATAATGAAACTAACAGAGGTCATGAACCAAATGGACCTAACAGATATCTACAGAACATTTCACCCAAACACAAAAGAATACACTTTCTTCTCAGCACCTCACAGAACCTTTTCCAACATTGACCATATAGTTGATCACAAAGAAAGCCTCCCACTGATAAAAGAAAATTGAAATAACCACTTGTATCTTATCAGATCATCATGGAGTAAAGTTGGACTTCAGAAACAAAAATAACAAAAAACCTACACATTCATGGAAGCTGAAAAACTCTCTACTCAATGACCACTGTGTCAGGGAACAAATAACAGAAATCAAAGACCTCCTAAAATTCAATGAAAATGAAGGCACAACATACTCAAACTTATAAGAAACAATGAAAGCAGTGCTAAGAAGAAAGTTCATGTCACTAAGTGCCTTCAAAAAGAAGTTGGAGACAGCTCATATTAGCAACTTAACAGCACAACTGAAAGCTCTAGAAAAAAAAAAGTGGATCAAAGGCTTCAACATAAAACCTGACACACTGAATCTAATAGTAGAGAAAATAGGGAAAAGCCTCGAACTCACTGGCACAGGTGACAACTTCCTGAACAGCACACCAACAGCTCAGGACCTGAGATCAACAATCAATAAATGGGACCTCATGAAACTGAAAAGCTTCTGTAAGGCAAAGGACATGGTCATTCAAACAAAATGGCAGCCTACAGACTGGGAAAAGATCTTTACCAACCCCACTTCTGATAGAGGGCTAATAACCATAATTTATAAAGAACTCAAGAAATTAAACACCAAGAAACCAAATAATCTCATTAAAAAATGGGGTACAGAACTAAACTGAGAATTCACAAAGGAGGAATCTCTAATGGCTGAGAGACACTTGAAGAAATGCTCAACATCCTTAATCATTAGAGAAATGCAACTCAAGATGACTCTGACATTCCATCTCACTCCTGTCAGAATGGCTAAGATCAAAAACTCAAATGACATCACATTCTGGTGAAAGGGGAATACTCCTCTATTTCTGTGGAGAGTGCAAACTTGTACAACCACTTTGGAAATCAATCTGGCAATATCTTAGAAAATTGGGAATAGTTCTACCTCAATATCCAGCCAAACCACTCCTAAGCATATATAAAAAAGATTCTTCACCAAACCTCAAGGACATTGACTTAACTATGTTCATAGCAGCTTTATTCATAATAGCTAGAAACTGGAAACAACCCAGGTGTCCCTCAAACAAAGAATGAATTAAAAAAAAACTATGATGCATTTACACAATGGAATACTACTTAGCTATCAGAAACAAGGGAATCATGCAATTTGCTGCCAAATGGATGGAACTAGAAAAGCTCACCCAGAGTGAGCTAACCAAGACCCAAAAATCCATGTGACATGTACTCACTTATAACTGGATTTTAGATATATAGTACACAATAACTACCCTACAACCAACAGACAAAAAAGAACAGGAACATGAACTTTGCTACCTAGTAGAGCTACCATGTAGCCCTCATATGACTGATGAACTGAGGGGATATAAGATGTGTGGGTACCCCACATTGGAGGAGGAGGATAGGTGGAAGAGGGGGTAGAGGGTGGGAGGGTGAGACTGATAAGAGGGGAGGGAGGGGGCTGTGATGGAGATGTAACTTGAAGTAATAAATAAACATAATAAAAAAAGGATCTCACACTTGAATGAGGGGTTGATATGTAAAGTGCTCCACTCTCTGAACCATGTACCTGAAGAAAGGCAGTGTCCTGCTGAGGTGAAGAATGAAATATTTTTATCATCTTATAAGCTGTTCAAATTGCCATATGTATAAAAACCAATATTTTTTGTTATTTAGAAGTTAAAAATATTGGCTGGCACAAACAAAAGCTGTTTGGTTGATACATTATCTTGCTGCCAGCATACACACACACACACACACACACACACACACACACACACCCTAGTTTTCTGGATGAAAACAGAGAATTATTGAACAGGACAAGAGAGCCTCAAATCTCCAAGACCCCAGCAACAAACTGGTCATCAACTACTTAATAAAAGATCAGGTGTCACAAAGATACTTTGTGCCGAGCCAATGAGAAACGCAAAGGCACAAGGGGTCTTAAAGGCCACATAAGTAGCGGATGGGAAAATCACTGTAAGATCTGAAGCCCTGACGGTTAAGGCTCCTGCAGAAGGTACTGCTTGGAAATGAGCCCAGTAGGGTCCATTGTAGGCAGAGCTGGGAATCTTGTGTCCTACCAAACAGCATTCTGGCACTGCCACTGTTAAATGCGGTTTGAGACAATTCCATATGAAACACAGGAAAGAAAAGAATAAACTAAGAAGAACAGGGTAACTAGTTACCCCTGGACACTTCGTGCTCCCTGTATTTGCTTTTCCCCTGGAACTCTCTGTTTCCGTATTTTGGACTGTCTGAGGTAATGGATGCAATGCATTGAATAGGCATATATGTTCATCTTCTCTCCGTTCATATTACTTTTTAAACATAATTTTATTTTGTAAATGTTCTAGAATTTCAACTGTTCTTCCAAATATGGAAGCCAAACCACAAGTCCCTTAGTAAAGAAGAGTCTCCAGTCCAGGATTTTTAATTTTACTCATTTATTTTTATTTTATATGTGTGGATCTTATCCCTGCATGTAACCCTGTACACTATACACATGTGTGGTATTCACATGGGCCAGGAGAGGGTGTCAGATTCCCTGGACATGGAGATACTGGAAATTGTGAGCAGCCATGTGTTCTGGGAATCCAACTTGGGTTGCTCTTAACCCTTGAACCATCGCTCTAGACCCCTCTAAGCCAATTTTGAAGCAGTATATGCAAATGAAGTAAATGAATCTAGGAAGGAACAAAACAAAACAAAGGAACTAAAAATACATTGTCTACATTTGAACTTATGAAGCAGACGTTTGATTTACTGATACCCTTTTTCTTAGCCCCTTTTTCTTATGCACATGGGATCCTTCCAAACTGAAAGTTTTATCAGAGAGCAGAAAAGTAAGGCAAGAAACCTGAGGACTCTGAGGAAAGCTGTAATTTTGGAAGAATCATTTTCTTCTTTCCTCTCTTGTTTTCTTTTCTGATTTCAAGTTTTCTGAATGAAACCCTGTGGCACAAAGCTGAGCAACATGGGCTGTGCTGGACAAGTAGCACCAAGATCCTGCAAGGAGCAAATACGGACATGGTCTCTCTGGAAAGTTTTCAAGCGAAATCTTCAACTGGATTGGCTTGTTTCTTGGCAACTAAAATCAAGCCCCCCTCTCCCGTCCGGGGCAGCACTGTCTCTGGCTGCTGTGCAGATGGGTTCATTTTGCTTGCTCTCAAGAAATCATGCGAGCTACAGTGAAGGCCTCACAGGGGTCGTCTTTCCAAGGCCTTCCAGGCACATCTGTGCCTTACCCCATCCCAGGTTTTTCAACCTCCGGTTCTTTAAAATGTATAGAACAACAGAACAGTTGCTTCCCTGCTGTCTATAGGAAAGATATGAGAGTCTGTGAGTCTCAATATTTAAATCTGTGTTAAGGTCATGGTGCTCTTTAAGGTCAAATTCCTTTGTGCTTTTCTCTTGCAGAGGGATAGCACTTTATTCCTGGTATTAACAGGAGGTCTTATCACAGGCAGGAAGAAGAATTGTGTCTATTTTGAACACAGACTTTTAGACCACAGGATGATCATTCAGCGTCAATATTAGATTCCTTCCTGATTTTGGCCCTTAGGCAACTGGTTTATGAAAGGCCTCTAAAAGCACTTGGCCTTTATATGAATGAGAGAGCAAGCACCAGAGAGCTTCTGACTGTAATGAAATCAGAAGGGTCAGCAACCCCTGGCTGTAGACGTTAATTAATGGGCAGCCCATCCCTCAGCAGAGGAGCAAGGTTATGGGACAGCAGGTGTGCTTGCCCGAGACACTGCTGGGGAGAAGCAGCTGGTCTGGCAGCTTTGGGACTGTGAACAGAGAGAGAGAGAGAGAGAGAGAGAGAGAGAGAGAGAGAGAGAGAGAGAGAAGAGAGTTGAGTCTCTTACGCTGAGGCAGTTGTCCGTGCCTTTAACCCCACAATGCGTTAGCACATTGCCTTTCTTTGTTTCTTATTTATTTTGCATCTACATGTGAAAAACATGGCTTTTTTTTCCTTTGAAAGAAAATTTGTTTACTGCCTACTCTGTACCTTCCCCATGCCTGGACTGGACATCACTTGTCTCAAAGCAGAAGAGAGTTCAGTACTACACGTTATCCTATTTCATGTTCTCTGAAATTACTTCTGTGAAATATCCACCTACTTGCTACAGCTTGATTTACCACATCGCCAGGAAATAACAAATGTAATTACATTGGAATCAACATAATAGGAGCCCAGATTGTCTTAACATTCCTTTTGCTTGGAAGGAACTTAATATGAATGAGAACCAGCTGTCTGTCTGTCATCGTGAGCATTTGGTCAGCTTTCATAACCGATGACAGATAGGGCTCTTTTGGAAAGTACTTTAAAGTCACATAATTGTAATGGCCATTTTTTTCTTGACATCTTTAATATCCATAATGAGTCAGACAAAGCATATTTATCTTACCTGAAGCCAGGAGAGAATTCTGGGCCATCCAAGCCATCATCCTCCCCAGAATAGTTTTCCTGCCCTAATGTTTTGGATTTCCTTAATAAAAGGACTGGTAAGCGCTTATTCAAAAGAGACGTCAAATGAAAGAAAAGCCTTAGCAAAGCTGGAGGACAGGATGACAAGTGGGGTCTTCAGTGTGTGGCTTTGAAAATTAATTTTATTAGTTTTTATGAAGCACCTACCAGTTGTTGGCAATTTTAGGAAAGTAAATTTTTGGGAAATAACTAGAATTTGGTGGGGTAGTGGTGATGGAAGATGAGTTTCCACCATGCAGGGTCTGTCTTCCTTCCCCTTATTTGACCACTATAATTTTCACTTTTGAGTTAGATGTAAAGGATGCCTCAAAGTCCTTTACTCCAACAGCCTAACTGACAAAAATGCGGCATTGTAGAACATTCTCAGGGGCATCCTCCCAATCAAAGTGAACCTGGTTTCAAATCTATCCCTTTATCAGCACCGGAGGCTTTGTGGACTACAAAGCTTCTTTGTGCCCAAGAAATGACATGGAGGAGGACTCTTGCCTTTATGAACATCCTCTGCTTTCTGGATACATGCCATGCTGACTTTTCATAGTCAACATCGAGGCATTGCTGAGATTATGTAGTTCAGTCAGGAAGAAAGGAGGGAATGAAGAAGGAGGGAGAGAAGGAAGGAGGGATGGACAGAGGGAAGGAAGTATTAGGAAACATTGTTAAATATATGCTTGAATTCCTTCTCCAAAACTCCTCCAAATGGCAGTTCTCTGGATACCTTTCTAAGAGAAATCACAGTAACTTTCCACTTCCTAGATTCATGAAATACAGGAAGTATATGGAGCAAAGGCATGTAAGGATGATGACCTTACACATCCATGGTGGCCTTCCTATCTGGGAGTGTCTCTAGCTGAAAACACGCAACTCAGAATAGAGTGGCCCTGATGACTTTACTTCTTCTATAGGGTAGCTCGAATAAGTTACTCCACACTTGTTGGCTTGCGACAACCAAGATTTATTTTCTCAGAGTTCTAGAGGCCAAAAGACTGAAGGCAAGATGATGAGTTCAACTTTGGGTCCTTGTAGAAACTGAAGGTTTCTACATCTCTGTCCCACTTTCTAGGTGAACCATGACACCTCTTTCCAAGCTTCTGGTGGCTGTCAGCAATCCTGGGGATTCCCCAGCTTATAGACACATTACCATGCTTGCTGCCTCTGTCTGCACACAGCCTTCACCTCTGTGCCCCTCATTCCTCCTTAACAGTGGTTCTCAACCTTCCTAATGCTGTGGCCCTTAAATGCAGTTCCTCATGTTGTGGTAACCTCTCCCCCAACCATAAAATTATTTTCATTGCTACTTCATAACTTTAATTTTGCTACTGTTATAAATTGTAATGTAAATATCTGATGTGTGGGATATCTAATATGTGACTGCCCCAAAGGAGTCACAAGCCACTGGTTGAAAACTGCTGCTTTAGAAGAACATTAGTTGACATATTAGAACTAACCTTGTAACTAGGATGGCCTCATCTTAAGTCTTTTAACTGAGTAACATATGGGCAGACCTTCTTTCCAAATAAGGCAAGGGAGACTATTAGCGACAGTTAACACCAAGAGAATTGTTTCAGGCTTCAAGTTCTCATTGTCTTTAAAGATGAGAGAAAGTCACTATATCAACATACTCGATTGCCTACACCTGCAATAGCTCTTGTGGGTGCGAACACACACACATCACTGTAGTGAATTTTGGAAACTAAGTGTCAACTAATGCTATGAAATCAGCACTTCCTAAGATGGAATTAAGATGACAAGGCAGGCGACAGTCTACATCTTAAGATAAAACAGAGCAGCTGTTTGGCTGCATCATGAGCAATGCAACTTAACATGTTGAGCTCCTTCAAAGAAACCTGGTATTTTTGAAGACTGGCTTAATCTTCTCTCCTTGTTCACATGATTATTTAATAAACCAGCATTTAGTCTGGCCTGTGGCTAATTTTTACAAAACTTTAATGAATTAATTGTGAGTTGATTAAATGTTCTGATCCTGACTTTAGTCATCAATAAATACCCAAACAACAAATAATGTCACTTTTCCAGCCTAGAAATACATGTTTAATAATGGGCCAGTTCTGGAGATCATGATGTAAAACAGAGATCAACATATTTGGGCTATAAAAATTTTTAAATGTTATTGACATGTCTACCACATTTTTAAAATAGAATTCAGAGGAAAAAGCATTTAAGAGGGAAGATTATATTAAGGACTTCCCTTCTGTTGGTATCTCAGTCTCAATGAACTTCATATTTTGACTACAGCTTTGTTTTGTTTAAAAAAACTATATTAGGTAAATGATATACAAAGATGGAGATAAAATGGGATTGATGCAACCCAAGGTCCTATAGAAAGTCGTAATTCGCATCAAGTATGGCAAACCAGCATAGATGCCCAGACTCCAGTGCATAGACCCAGCTCTGCAAAGTGCACACTCAGAAATTAATCCACCCTGCTTGAACATACGCCAGAAGTCATAATATTTTATTTTAATACGAGAAAGTCTAAACCAAACATCCACATAACTTGGAACAGGGGTCCTAAGAATTGAATTATTTTCATAAAATATAACCCAGACAGTCCCATTCCTTTCTGTAATAGTTTTGCAGCGGTCACTTTGGTATAACACAAAATGCCTTTGAGCATCTTAGCTCTGCAGCATACTGGCCAATTACATGACTTTATAGAACATCCTCCTACACAGTGTGGCCTGCATCTTCCTCAAGGAAAAGACTAAAGCTTAGTCCCTGCCATGCTGGGTTATTGTGAAAAGCACTTGGGGAAGTATCTGTTATTCCTGGATTGAGTGGCTACTCATTAGATGAATCTGAGAACCCATGTGTATATTTGATTTTTTATTGGACCATATCATTAAGAAAGGCCTATAAAAAATATAGTTGTTAAGTTTGCACATGAAGGATGACCATTTTCCATTTTACAATTATTTAATTATTATTATTGAAAAGAAAAATGTCTAAGTTATTGCCATTGCTCTAGGTTGCCTGATATGACCAGATGGGAAGACCCGATTGCAGAAGACACAACAGCTTCAGTTGTAAAAGATAGAGAAATAGAACTGGAACTGACTTGAAATTTTCTCCCTGCTGTCTAGTTTTTATGGAAGCTGAGGGAGGAGAGTGATTGATCAATGGCCCTACTCAGCAGTATACCCAGAATGTTATAATATGGATCTCTCAAGCAAGATGTTCCCACTGGTGCAATAGTGCCATGAAAGTTATGGGACTAACCAACTACTTCCGAATGAACTTGAGGCCTTCTTCACAGGATAGGATTCAAATCAGGTTCTATAAACCTGGTCAAAAGCCTGTGGCTCAGGAGGTCATAGGCCCTAGAGGGGAGCCTACTATTACTATTTTGCTAAACTAATACATTGTCATTATCGTCTAAATATTTATATTTATACCTATAGATTAGTGCTGTTCTTAACCTTGGCCAGGGAAGCTTCCTTATGCAGCGTAAGTTAATGTAGAAACTCACAGCTGGTGCAAATGCTGAGAATAAATCTCTGTTGGGTGTTGATCCCTAAATGGGACATCTATATGAATACCCTCAGGTCTCAAGGGACATCACAAAAGAGGGGAAAGGAAGAATGTAAGAAACTGAGGGTGGCTGTGAGTACTATGAAATACTGTTTTCTGTGTGGGACATGGCTGTTTCACTCATGAACTCACTGAAGCCACAGCAAGCTGCATAAGATGAAGGCAATGGCCAGTACACCTTTTATCTCAGAACTCCAGAGTTTGAGGCCACCCTGGTCTACAGAGTGAGTTCCAAGGCAGAAGACAGTCAGGCCTACACAGTGAAACCCTGTCTCAAAAGAGCAAAAAAAAAAAAAAGCAAAACAAAACAAAAGATGAAGCAAATAATATCAGTTAGTATTTCAGAAAGCAGTATTAACTAACTCCATGAAGGAGAGAGAGAGAGAGAGAGAGAGAGAGAGAGAGAGAGAGAACATGAAACTGTGAAAATGGGAGGGAAACGTCATTTTGGGAATATCTGGGAAGAACAGACATTTGGGGTGTATGTGATCAAAACTCACTGCATATATTTTAAAATTGTCAAATAACAACTAAAAGTTATTATTAATTCAGTAGGGTGCTTATTCATGAGGGTAGGCTCTGAAGTGTCCCACTCATATCCCATTTCAGAAAAGGTTTCAATATGCAGCAATAAATGAGCACAGCGCAAGGCCTCAGGGTCTACCACGGCTTTCTCTCCAAGTCCACAGTACTCTGTGGGCTCTGTCAAGAAGTGAAGGAATGGTGCAACAGGCTCACAGGACTCTCCAGCCAATGACAAACAAGGGGTAGCACAAGGCCCAACCAATTCCTCCCATTTCAGGGCCACACCCAGTGTGAGCAGCCCTCCAGACCTTACAGCCATGTCAGGGTGGTCAGAGTTGGCCAGATGGGCATCACAGAGTGAAACACCCTACTCAGCCTCACTTCTTGCTCTGTTTTCCACAAGTTTCCTCCCCAACAAACACTTTACATTTCTAAATACCTTGACACACAGCAAATGTTTAAGAGATTTTTGTTACCTACAACAGTGACTCAAAAAATAATAATAATACTGGCAAAAGAATAAGTGGAAACATAGAAGCTCTTCATTACTTAGCCTGAAACCTTCCAATCCACACTGTTCTGAGTGAACAATTCATAGCTCTTGTCTGCACCTGTTAGTGTTAGGCTGAAGTTCATATTTGCGAGAACTTTCCCCCATTTGCTCCAACAGGAATTTGCCTTCTTTGAGTCAAGGCCATTTCTTCCACATGTACTCACTGTGACAATGAAGAAAGAAACATCTCACTGTGATTCACTACAGAAAAGCCCTTTTTTTTTAACATTAATTAAGATTTGCAATGTCCTTAAATGTTCCTCTGGGGCCCGATTTTCCAAGCTATTCATCATGTTTATTGCTTGGCTCCGGATATTATCCAATCTCTCCACCGTGCATCTGTCATCAAACTCAGGGTTTCAAATTGATAGCAAGTGCTCTCTAGCAAACAGCTGGCCGAAGGAGCTGGGTAGGGAAAGCAAGGTACTGACCACTAAGGAGAGTTACTATAAATAGCCACATGAGCTTTCCACCAATGTGATCTTTGCTAATGAGTGATTGCAGGACCTTTAACACTTATACCCCCACACATTCTACAGAAGATTTGGGATATTATCAACCAAAATACACAATATTAAAGCATGACTCCAGAAGAAACACAAACTGCATCTTCCATCAATTCCTTGAATGAGCAAACAATAACCTTTCTATTAAAATAACAAAGTTGGCCAGGCGTGGTGGCACATGCCTTTAAACTCAGCACTCGGGAGGCAGAAGCAGGTGGATTTCTGTGACTTCAAGGCCAACCTGGTCTACAAAGTGAGTCCAGGACAGCCAGTGCTCTATTTTTTTTTAATAATTTATTTTTTATTTCTTCAAGTTACATCTCAATCACAATCCCCTCCCTACTCCCCCCTCCAGTCCCACCCTTCCACCCTCCTCCCCCTCAGCCCCACCATCCTCTTCCCTTCTTTTTTTTTTTTTTTTAGTTTAAGGTATTTATTTTTCCCCCCAACAGCTCTCCCTTTCAGTCCAAATAATGGTTCTTTTTCTTATAACTATAAATACAATACAAAACAACAGAAATAAATAGGCCACGATTATAAGAGTTATATGGCTTAGCATACATTCCCAATGTCAAGTCCATATGTATTTGGCACCTGACTTTAACATTCTACTATCTAACCATCTCCATGAGTTTAAAGTTCTCTATCTAACTCAGCTTTCATACTAACTTGCCTCATAATTTTAAAAATATCTTCTTAGATCCAGAACACCCTCTTGATTCCTAAACAACTCAAAATCTAACTATGAGACTCTAGGTATCTATTCCTCAACCACCTCAGAGACCTGAGAGGGATAAATATATCTGATTATATAGGAAGTGCAGGGCCTGCACCTTCCAAAACTAAAAAATGACATACCAGTGGCTACCTGGACAGTTCCCATTTTCTCTCCATACATTACAGCATCAATCTTCAGCCATTTGGCCCCATTTCTCTGACAGACATTGGTTGTTGAGCAGGAATTATGAAGGACTTACCTACCCTGTCTTGGCAGAGCTAGGCTGTCGACTTACCTGCTTCCAAGTTTTGTCCTTTTTGGACAGAAGTCTGTCTACAGTTGAAGCAAGTGGTTTTTCTTGCCAAGAGAATGGCTTACCACCAATTTAATCATCTCCCACTGGAGATTCTTCGATGCTCATCTTCTACTTGGAGTAATATAGGGGGTGCTGTCAGGAGCTGACATGTCTCGATATCAAAAAATCTTAAGTTAAGAAAACATCTTTGAATGCCATGTTCTGCAGATCTCTTGAGGTTTTTGAAGATGCCCTATCTATCTCTTATATTTAGATAAGCAAATATTGCTTGTCTCTTAGCAACTTGATTTCTGAGTAGCTTAGAAAATAACTGTGATAGACTGTCATAGTAACTAACAAAATGACACGTTTTCATGACTATTAGTTTCTGTTTCTTTTTAATTCATTCTTCCCATCTAGGCTGTTTCCTAATGCCAGGTGCTGAGTCCACCTTGTGCACTAATTAATACCTATGTAAGTGCCTAGCCTTGATTAATGACCAACTGTGACTTAATGCATGGATATTTTGCTGGAGATATACAGGAAAACAAGACACCATTCCTGCCCCCAGGGACCGAAGGAAGGTGTGTGTACGTGTCAGAGTGTAGAATGGGGCACAGTACCAGTGTGCTGTCAGAGACAGAGGAGAAGCAAGAGACACACTCTAGGCAGGATGTGGAGGCAAATGAGGTTTCGAGTTGGGTTGTGGATGTCACAGATTTCTTGAATCAAGAGGGATGGTTCTTGGAGGCACAGAAACCACAAGAAAGGCAGAGCATGTGGAAGGTAGCAGTGTTTGCACAGAAATTGATGATGCTTCCGAGTGAGTGGGATTGGGAGTTGGTGAAGGGATTCTTAGAGAAGGTGCAGGGATGATAGTTTATGCTAGAATGTGGGGCCAAAATGTGAGTTTCCAAGGAACAGAATTACTGGTACATAGTGTGTGTTTCTTCTGCACAAGTCAGAGTTGCCAGGTGTGGTAGTACGTACCTGAAAATCAAAGGCTTGGGGAGTTACAGCAAGACAATAAGCTAATTGGAGACCAGACAGAGCTACATGAAGACTTTGTCTCAAAATACATAAGTATTTGCATACACAAAATGATAAAGATAAAATAAATGGTAATTGAGGAATATAAAATGAAGATATGGTCCTTCCTTACTCTACAAGACTCTAAACCATCACTTTTAGGTACTATAGGGACCTGTGTGATTGAAAGTACCAATTTTGTTTGTTTTGTTTTGAGACAGGATTTCTTTATGTAATAGAGCACTGGCTAGGATCCAAGATGGCGCCGACCATAGAGCAGTGCATCTGAGTAGTA